>CAUYQU010040793.1:0-89268 GCA_963574635.1 Cheracebus regulus
GCGGACGCCCCTTCCCCACAGAGCCGGACCTTCCCGGGTTCGCTGTGCTTGCTGTGAGACTCTCAGTCTGCAGCGCTTCCAATTGCTGTTTTCCTTGTGGGGATGGGACCAGCCGAGCCCGTCCGTCCCGTACACTCCGCACCTGGAAGCGCCGTGCTGGGGCGCCGGCAAAACAGCCGTGCCGGCCAAACGAGTCGCGCTGGCGACCCGTGTGGCTCCTCTGCCAGGAATCTCCCGGTCTGTGGGCAACAAAAATTCATCGGAAAGTGCGGCGTCCCCTCGTTCTCTGCGCTTTCACTGGAAGCTACATTCCTGAGCTGTTGCTAATCGGCCATCTTGGATCTCCCCCCTAAAATCATTATTAAACAATAAAGTGCATACATAATTGTAGGTTTGTATCATACATACCATAAAGACCACACCCCTGAAAAACAGTGTTCAAACTACTCTCTCTGTGGTCTATGTTATGACAGTAAAGTCTATATTGCCTGTACACAGTTTACACATTTCAAAAGTATGATTTCTGATAGTTCCTACTATCCTGCTGAATGATGGCTTGATGACTTCCTGCAACTCACAGGCTGTGGCTTTAGGCATTGTCCTGCTCATAGCAAAGCTGGCTACTGATAACACCAAGAGACCAGCAGGGGCAGCAGCACTTAATACTGCACCCACTGATGCCTGAGATCAGGGGAGTTAGTGGTCCTTCACCACCTATTATAAGCCTCCTTTTTTTTTTTTAATCAGGGAGTGCATGCTGTCCTCGAAAAGAAGGTGTTGGCACCACGTGTCTTGAAAAGGAAAAACAGGTTGAGCTACCACTTACCATCTGTCAAATTAAACCATGTGATAATCAGTCCACTACATACTATTAGACAAGACCCTAGCAGAAACTAGAGATACAAAGTGGGAATTACCAAACTCCTCTTAGTATATTTTCAGGCTTTACTAAAAAAGGAATATTCTAGGATGAATGTTAAACTGTGCTGGATCTGGGATAATAGACACAAACTAGGAGTATCCCAAGCAAAGTAAGATGCATGGTCACTCAATAATAGAGATTATTTTCAATTATGGAAGTTTAATAATTACTTAGTGTTGGTGATTAAATATGGAATTAGAAATCTAAAGATGTATTTTATCTACCCAAATATATTAGCAGAAAAGTGCAAATATTAGACTAGCTATACTAAAATCCAGTGGTTCTCATTTTTTTTATTGTGCTCAAGATACAGAGTTGAACACTTAAACAAGCGAGCAAAGCAAATTTTGCTAGAGTAGAATAGAGTCTTCTGGTGTCTATTCAGTCATTATAGTTTCAGCCCTATTCACCTGATTGCCCTTCAGCACTGGGTTACTTTTGAGGTGAGTTGCTTCTTGTCCTGGCTGTACCTGTGTTTTCTTAAATACCCATGCGGTAATGTTCTCACATTTGTGGTAAATATGTGATCTTTCTTTGGTGCCTGCTTGATTATGTGGTATGGTTCTTACTCATTACCCTCCTGCAGTCGAACTTCTGCTTCTCTTATGCCAAAGCTTCATCTGACATGCATCATCATAACATCATGTATACGCATTATAGCAATACCTATTTTTATCCATTGATAAAACTTGCTGATATATAGTGAGAAGAACCTGTAATTTAGGCTTAATTGATTGGATCAACCTCAACTCTCATTCCCCTGCCTCTGTAGTTCCATCTGAAGAAAATTTATGTCATGGGCAGGGAGATTACATACATCCAGAGGGAATTTATCCTTTCTCAGATGTCTACTTAGCCTGCAGGGGTAAGGAAAACAGTAGAGGTAAAGCTGGCATTATGATAGGTATCCTGATAAAGACTTTCCTTATTCCTGCTAATTCATCTCAGAATGTGAACACTAAGTTGGTATGTGGTATTATTACAGGCAGCAGCAGTTTTAGGGGAGTTCTCCACAGTCTTATCTTTCATTAGTGCTTATACCAAGGTCCCATAGAAATGAATATGTAAATCATTCATTATAACTCTCAACTTTTTTTTTTCTGAGTCATATTAAATTTGTATACAACTGAGGGCAAGCAATACATTGTCATAATTCTGTCACTTCATTCATTCTATTTATTCATCATTCAACATTCAAGATATATTGTCTACCTAGCCCTTGGCATTCATTCACTGTGCCAGCCCAGGAGATACAAATGTAAATAAAATAGAATGCCTGATTTCAGGGAATTTAGATTGGTGATAGATACAAGGATGAACCCAATGCTTTCACAGAGTGTGCCCATTGCTAAAACCACAGAACATATAAGGTACAAATGGAAGAAAATGCCTAGATCTGTAGGGGAAGATTACATTAGCTCCTCAAAGAGTGAATGAGTGCCTGAGTTGAGAATTTTGCCCCAATTGATGGATTGGGAGTGGTGGATGGGAGGGCATTCCAAGCACAGTCAATATTCATGTGTGAAGTTTTTCAAATGGGCAGGTGGGACCCCCTTCTGAGGCTCTAGCCTACTAGTTCCTCTATTTGGAACACCCTGTCCCACCCCACCCCATGCCTAAAAGTGGCTGATTCTGTTTTATTTCTCAGGTTACTTCCTCCAGTAGTCCTTCCATGACATACAAAGTCTGGTTTCTGCGCTTTTTTTTTAATGTGCTTTCTTAGTGTCCTGAACTTCTAACAGTGTGCAAATAAATTCAAATTTCAAATGCTAATTTTACCCATAAATTCTAAATTCCTTGAGGATGGGACTAGAAGACCATTTTTGTTCACGGTTCTTGCCCTGCTAGCTGGCATAGCCTGTGGTAAATAATAAACTTTCAGTATTTATTACAAAAAAATGAGTGAATACATGAATGTATGGAGTTAGTCCGTGTAAATTGAAAGATAATTTCCCCCCAAAGCTGACCAAGGTCCTTTCAGAATGCTATCAGCCACTGCTTTTTATTTTTTATAGCTCTCATTTATTATAAAACTTGGTGATATTCTCCAAAGGACATTTACAAGTATATTTCTAATTTTGCAGAAGCTGGTAAATGGAGACTTTCCCCCTTGTCAGGCGTCATCAAAATGACAGTTGGAAAGTGTGCAAAATAATGAATACCTGGTGACAAATGTATGGGTGGAGGGGTTGGGCAGGTTCTTCAGCTGAGAGATTCCAGCGCATCAGACAGGATGAATGGAAGCATGTTAACAGAGGAAACAGTGGTAGAAGCAGTCCAGGTTGGAGCATTTGCTGGATGAGGCTGCAGTGCAGGTAGGATGGGCATGCTGATTAAAACCTGGACACACTTGCAGCTTGGTGTTGATAAGGAGGGCAGAAAGGGAAAGAGTAATTGCAAAGAGGTGGGTTAATCTATGATTCATCTGTGGAAGGCTTTGCTGGTTGCATCCACCCTGTGCTATCCTGTCCTGTTCACAGAATGACAGGCAAACTCCCTAGGAAAATATCTAGATGTTCTCCAAAGATGAACTTCCCAGAGTAACCAAGGCTTCTTGATTGGGAGTGGTGGCCCAGAGTAGTCTTTCTTTTCCTGGCCCCTGTGGAGCTTGCAATCTGTGGCTGCTGACTCTCCCATTCTGATTCCTCGTAACCTAGTGTGAAACTGCTAGTGGATAAGCCCACCCTTGTACAAAGACATCAGCTCTCCCACCAAGAAAGAGGGCTGCTGGGAGTATTAGGCCTACAAACCCGCAGTAGATGAACTCCATCCATCTACTCAGAAAACCAATCTACATCTCAATTCTTTAACATACATAAACAAGGATCTCCAGAGCACAAAGGAAACAATAGCATGAATGAGAGTGGCCAAGATCACTGGGAACAAGCATTCAAAATAAAACTGACTTCAAAACTGCAAAATAAAAATAATTTTTAAAAAGAATGGCCAAGGTAACGAAGAATGACTGATCTTAGAAGTGGCACTCCTGTAATCCCAGCACTTTGGGAGGCTGAGGTGGACAGACTGCTTAAGGTCAGGAGTTTGAGACCTGGATGGGCAACATGGCAAAACCCTTTCTCTAACAAAAATACAAAAATTAGCCAGGCATGGTGGTATGTGGTCCCAGCTACTTAGGAGGCTGAGGCAGGAGAATCACTTGAACCACGGAAGCAGAGGTTGCAGTGAGCTGAGATGGTGCCATTGCACTCCTACACTCTAGCTTGGGTGATAGAGAGAGACTCTGCCTCCAAAAAAGAAAAAAAGAAAGAAAGAAAAAGATGCAATCACTTGCGAACAAAGGAGATAAGTATACTGTCGGCAAGGAAAAATTGGAGAACATGACTGAGCTCACAAACAAAAAACATGAGCCAGTGGCTCATGCCTGTAATCCCAGCACTTTAGGAGGCCAAGGCAGGCAGATCACCTGAGGTTGAGAGTTTGAGACCAGCCTGACCAACATGGAGAAACCCCATCTGTACTAAAAATACAAATTTAGCCGGGTGTGGTGGCACATGCCTGTAGTCCCAGCTAGTCGGGAGGCTAAGGTAGGAAAATCGCTTGAACCTGGGAGGTGGTGGTTGCTGTGAGCCAAGATTGTGCCATTGCACTGCAGCCTGGGCAACAAGAGTGAAACTCTGTCCCCAAAAAACAAAACAAAACAACAAAACAACAACAAAATATATGTATATATAATTGCTACAGCAATGACTGCTAATGGTCATCAATCTAACACAAAATTTGTGTTCCTCCTTTGAAGCAGTTGTTAACCAGGAAGTACATTTTACAGTGCCCCTACTACTCCCCATTGCATCTAGTGGGGCCAAATGACTATTTTCATCAATGGGATGTGAGCAGAAGAGACATGTGACATTTGCACATCAAGGCTATTGAGAAGATTTTCATCATCTTCTCTGCTCTTATGGTTGAATGCAAGGGGATGCGAGGCCTTGGAGGATGGCAGAGTCAGAAGGTGGAAAGAGTCCAAATCCTTGATTCTTCTTAAGTGGGGGAGCTGCCTGCTGAACAGGGGAACCTGTGTTCAAACAGTTATGCTAGCATGAAGTTAGTGATTATTATGATAAGCCACTGAAATTTGGGAGTTTATTTATTATAGCAGCAGATAGTGTTGCCCTAACTAATGCAACTGTTAGTATTTAATTGTTTAAAAAATGAGTAGAATGATAGGAAGATTAGTTGAAGAAATTTTCTAGAATCTAGAGCAATTAAAGATATAAATAGAAAACTAGAGAATGTATAGATGACATAAGGAATTTATCCGGAAGCTCTAAATGCTAAAAAAGATTTCAGAAAGAGACAATATACAAAATTTGCAGATTGAAAGGGATCAGTGAGGTCTGAATAGGGTAAAACAATCATAAACCCCAATTTAGACATTCAAAACTGCAGAACATTAAGGTTAAAAAGAGGATCCCAAAAGTCAATGCAAGAAAAAAATGTTATACGTAAGTGAAAAGAATTAAGCTGATTTTGAATTTCTCAGCAGTATCACTGTATGCCAACAGGCAATGGAGAAATGACACCAATATTTCAAGGAAGAACATCTGTAACCTAGATTTTCCATCTAGACCTAGCCAACTATTAGTCAATTGTGAGAGGAAAATAGGAATATTTGTAGACATTCGGGAACTTAGAAAATTTGCCTTGATGTATCTTTCCTAAGTTATCTACTTCAGCAAAATGAAAGGGCAAATTAAGGAAAGCGCTGATGTGGGATCCAAGAAGCAATGTGTGGTGTGAACCAGGAGAATCACAGAGATTCGAAAGATGTGAACCCTTGACTTCTTATTGGATGAGTGTATCAATGTCCCCAGTGTTGCAATTCAGTCAGGATTTTCTGTCTCACATTTCTAAAAGTATTCAATTCTATACAGAGAATTTCTCTAGAAATTATAAATTACTGTACTAGGTTAGTTCTGAGCCACTTCCTACTTCCTTCACTCCTGCCTCCTCCACTCTTTCCTACCTCAGGGTGGCTGGTTTCCAGCCCATTTGGGTCACTCTTTTTGGGATTGGGGGCCAGATTTTTGTTGTTGTTGTTACTTTGTCTTATTTGTGAGTCTTAATTTGGTAGTCCTGTTTCCTGGGCTCAAATATCAGTCCCAAAGTCCTTAACATTTCTCCCATGAAGCTTAGGAATCTTCATGCAAAAAGTCCCAGTGGTCTAAGCCATTTTCTGAGCTTCCTGATGTAAGTATACAGGTTAGGCTCCTAAACTGACCCCTGCTTTGTGTTTTCCAGAACTTGCAAAACACTGGTTTCTCCGTGCTTCAGCATAAAAATGGTTCTATAGATAGTGCTTCCCTCCATTCTCTTTACTTAGAGAGTCATATAATATATTACTGTATTAAGAGCTCTGAGGACCTTGGCAGAAATAAATAAACAAACCTGGTTAACATTGTTTAACCTAGCATCTTCTAAACATAATTGACCAGAGAACCTCCTTTTCCCTTTTTATTTTTCTATTGGAGTGTAGAAGTAATATATTTACCTTACCCATTTAGATTCATGGCTGAGACCCCTATAATAAAAGACAGATTAGCAAGAGAAAAGCATACAAATATATTTAACTTTTACCTAATATGAGAGCATTCAGAAATGAAGATCCAAAGAAACAGAAGAGATTGTATTTTCATGCACAGCGGTGCAGAAGAAGAGTAGGAAGACAGGTAGTAAATTGGGGGAAACTTAGCAAGGCCTGTTTGTTCAGATTCTTTTTGTTAATAAAAATCCAAATGAGACAGGGTATTGCTTTGTCACTCAGGCTTGTGTGCAGTGGCTCAAACATGGCTCAATGCAGTCTTGACCTCCTGGGATCAAGAGACACTTCTGTCTCAGCCTCCCAAATAGCTGTAATCACAGGCATGTGCCACCATGCCCTGTTAGCTTTTTAATTTTTTTGTAAAGATAGAGTCTTGCCACGTTGCCTAGGCTGATCTTAAACTCCTGAGCTTATGTCATTCTCCAACCTTGGCTTCCCAAAGTACTGAGATTATGGGTGTGAGCCACTGTACCTGGCCTTGTTTATGTTTTTCTCTGTGTCCCTGTGTCTTCATTACTTTTCTCTGGGTACAGGGAGGACTCCTTTGGAATGAGGGTCTTACACCCTACTTTAGAGAAAAGTCAGAGAATTATTTCATGGCCCACTTCAGGGGAGAATGGCAAAGGTCATAGAGACCTTCCCACTTCTGCTCTTTTCTTAAATGCCAAGATGCCATGTTTTGGAGTAGCGCATTCTGAACTGAGTCACCATAACATCCGAACCAAGAGCCACTACTCCTTCTGTGGTCAAGCAAAGAGAAGGGCAAGAATCTACTCTGTACTCAGAGAGTTCAGGGTGTTTTGAGCACTGTGTCTGAAGAGGTATAAAGATGATATAAAATTATGTCAAACAACTGGAAACAAATAGAGTGAAATTACATAATGTGCCAAGGGAGCAAGAACAAATGGGGTGACCAGAACCATACGTATGCAGCAGCTTAATAAATATTTTTGATGGTGACATGATGATGATTAAACATAGAGCAGCTCAGATGCATAGGATCCCAAGAGGCTAGAGTGGGACTCTGACACTGAGATCACCGACTGTGAGCTTGCTCTTGCTGTGGAATGAGCTCTTGCTCCCTGCCTTTTGGCAGCTCTTGCAAGCAGCCATGCTTCCTTTCCCTGTGGTCACAGAAGGAGCAGGAGGGCAATGTGTAGAACATCTGCTTAATGGAAGAAATGGGACACTCTGATTTTGCCCATTACTTTGAAGATGAATTTTTAAAAGGGAAGTTAAATTAATTAAATGCCATCAGACTTTGCTGCTTTCCTTACAGATCAAGTATTTACTTTTGTAAGTCACTGGGCCCTGAATATGTACAGCCTGCCTTTTCTATTCATGTGTACATGAAAGGCAGTGTGCATGGTGGTTTGAAGTGATTGTGGAGTCAGAGAGACTCGTGTTTGAATTCAGCTCTGCCAATTACCTGCTGTAATTGAACTGGTAATTGACTAGCCAAGTCCCTTTTTTAAGCCTCAGTGTGCTTGGTTATAAAATGGAGCTAACATCTTCTTCATAGTACTAATATGAGGATTACATTAAAATACTGCATATAAAGTACTTGGTATACTTCCAGGCACATAGTGAGTCCTCAATACATAGTAGCTTTCATTCATAGTTCATATTCTATCTCCCTACTAAACTGTCCCTTGAGGGCGTAGGCTGTATGTACTTAATCTTTGTATCCTAAGGCATGGAGCCTTGAACACAGTATACAGCAATTAATCATTAATTGATAACCTATGATTAGGCCGCCATGGCTTAAGGAAAAATATGGGCAATTATCCATTTAACCTGGAAAATTTGGTCTCTCAAATGAAATTTTGTTATGGCTTAATTTGGTTATCCCCTAATTAACATCTAAATAATGACCACATCTATTATTTCTGAAGACTGGTATTGGCATGTTTGCTCCTACTCCTTACAAACAGATCCGTTTCTTTGCTTTGGTAATTTAGAATCTGCTTTCCCATCCTTTGTTTACACGTCTTGTTGGAGGGGCAGGTGCAGATGAGAATCAAGTCTCCCTCAAGTGGGCAGAGTGCTTCAGGTTGGTTGCCATATTTACTGAACTGCTGGACCACTTGCTCCTCACCTCTCTGTCAATGCTGTGCTGGCAGGAATCTAGCAATGACAAGCTCAAAAGTCAGTTCATCACCCAGACAGTCATACACATTCACAAAACAGACAACACATAGGAAAACACATCTGGATGAGAGACTGCATTTTTCACTGCCCAGCTGGACTTTTGCATGTCACATAAAGAGGGGCCTTGGGGACTTGCAAAACGACAATCTATACTGTTGCTGATATGCCCAGTCCACAGGGGAGAGGCAGGGGAGGTGAGTGCCAGGAAGTAAGCCTTCTTGGGAGTGCCATGTGTTCTTCTGCCTGCCAATCACAGTGGTGATGTGGCAGGAGCCACCCCAACCCAGCAAGGCTTAATGGCCGCATGCTGACTTAAAAACATAGTCCCAGGGAAGGCATTAACATTCTGAGCTCAGCTGTGTCATCTCGGTTGCCATAGCAATGTTTGGAAATATATTTCGTGTCCAATGGTTATTTCTCCACACTAATGAAATGGACATTTTTCTTCAGTGAATTGAATCAAAACTAATTGAGTAGTAATCAGCACAGACCCTGAAGTTCAGGGGAATGTAGTCTGACTAGCACTTTGTGGGAATGCAGTAACCATTAACTATCTTCAAATGAGATTTTTTTAAATTAGTGGAATCTTAGCAACCTATTACAGGTCGGTGTGCGTTATCACACAAAAAAATTCCTCATTTGTTTAGTGCTGGGAGGGGAAATTTATTTTCAATTAATTCAAGTGCTGATAACATTCTATGGCTTGTTGTGTTATTTTTTCCAATAAATATCCCAAACTATATATATATATATATACGTATATATTTCATAATTTAGATTCTCAGATGTTTTCATAAAAGAGTACTTTTTGCTGAGACCAACTGTTCCTGAAGCTCACTGAGCAATGGAGATGCAAAAGTGATTTTTTAAAATTATATCTTATTGCTTAATCTGTTCACTGCCATATATCACTGTGATGGAAGAAACTACACAGAGATGGCTGGAAGCCATATAGAGTCATCATTTTTGTCCTTGGATATATCTACAAATTCTTCCTTGATTAATCTTACAGTTCTTTTTGCTTTCAATTGGATCATGAGTATAAACAAAAATACAAGTACAAGCTAGTTCCCTAAGTATTAACACTCCCTTTCCAAAAACATAATATTGTGTATTGTTATAAGTAGATCTTCATCTCCTTTGAATATGAGCCTAATTCACAGCAAAGAGACATTTGGTTACATGCAAATATGAGTGAGTTCCTTCACTTCACAGTGATAGACTGGAAAGTGTCCCCTGAATCTTTAAGACAGCTGGCTTGTCAGGTGTGATTCAGCAGCGGGTTGGGGGTGGCTAAATGAGTTCTGAATGTCAGATGTCCTGCTTCTCTTATTTATGGAGTCCACTGAGATGCGTCTGAGCTCTTTTTGACCTCTGATCCTGTTGTGTCACCAGGCCTTGGGAAAATAAGAGTGTACATTTTTTTCCCCCTCTGCTCTCCAGCATGGGGCTGGACCTACAGGGGGCAGGTTCCTGAGCTTGGCATGAGCAGCCTCAGTAAGGCTGTGTGCGATCTTAGGGACAAGAACAGAACCAGGTTAAGGCAGGTGGGGTTTGAGAAAACCACACCCCAATATTTGGCAAATGAATAAACCAATGAATCATTTTCCTGGGACTCAGAGTCTAAAGCTTCCAACCAGCACTAAATTCACATTAAAAATTGATTGTGCCATAATTTTTAAGAACAGCCAGACCTGATGGTGCATGTTAGCATTTCCTTGAGGTAAGATAAAGTTGGAGTCAGTCTCTCAGCTGATTGGCAGAACAAGGTGGGGAGGAGGAGGCCAACAGGGAGAGGGAGCAGGCACTCCTCTTCTCCACAGACACCTTCCTTTTTTATAGCCTTTGGGTCTCAATATGGGAGAAGACACAGTCTTCTGTCACCATGGCAACGTAAGTGCATCGCAGTGGGATTAGGGGGTTGAAAGGCAAGAAACACCAAGCTTGGAGGAGTTGGGGCAATCGAGAGAGGATGGACTTTTGCTAGAAATAAACACAATAAGGTGGCAGGGCAATAGAAGAGAGTGGATGTATGGTTTATGACATTCCTAAAATATTTTTATTTAATAATGAAAACTTCATTATCCGGGCCCCGGTTGAAGTGTTGCTGTGGGCCCTCTGAGGATCCCAGCAAAGATCTTTCATCTTGACAGAAGTTCTAAATTACAACATTAGTGTTCTAACCGAGAGGCTGTTATTGCCTATTTGGTCTGTCCAGGGAAATGAGACACACATTGCTGGAGAGTGGGTTATTGAAATCTAGTAGCTTGGAATATTAAAAATGGGGGCTGGGTTGGGGGGAGGACTCTTTCCCCCTGAGCTAGGGATAAATTAAGTGATAAACCTGGGATGTTTACTAAAGTTTCATTATTTTTCAGGAAAAAAAAAAAAAACCCTAATTCATCTTTATTATGGCCAAAGCCATTATTGTGTTTCACACCATTAAGAAACAAACGTAAGGAGATCCCTAAAGCTAATTTTCAGACCAACTATATGAACCTATTATGCCTTTATTTTCATCCCAGGTACCTCTGCCTCCTTCTCAGTTATGCAGCCTGACCTCCAAAAAAGCTGTTTGGTCTTCAGATGTTTCAAAGACAATTAGGTCTAACTGGTTCCCGGTGTTTGACTAATGATCAGAACAGATAGCTCTCCAGATCACAGTTCAATTTCTACTCCTTCTGGCAGGGCAAGAAAATGGCCTATGTGAGCTGGTGGAATCAGAAGAGGACCACGTGAGCAGAGGGCTTTGCAGTCTTTTCTTCCCTTTGCTCTCCCAATTCTTCCTCCTTATCTTCCCACCCCCAACCAATGCAAACACATTCACTTTCATTTTCTGTTGTCTGTCTCTAAGGCCAGTCTCACAAAAGGGAAGGTGGTTGCCTATGTGGTTTAATGACAACAATTCAAAAGTAGGTTTAATATGTGCTAGACACTTTGTTAAATGCTTTCATTGAATTATCTCATTTAAACTTTACACCCATTTTATGAGGTCAGTACTACTATTAACCCCACTTTCAGTTGAGGAAACTGGAGTTAGAGGGATTAAGCAACTGGGCCAAGATGACACAGTTAATACATTGCAGTACTGGGCATTGAACTCAAGACTTTTCATTCAAAAGCCCAGACACACTACTCTTAATCCCTCTACTATATTTTCTTCCATATATTGCAGTGTTAAAAGTTTCCTCCTGCCCAATTAGTATCCCCACCCTAATCCCATCAAGGCTTGCTTTAAGAGGAACTCAATACCAACTATTCCTCTGCCTTAAGAAGGAGGTTGGTGACCCCCTGGTAAAATAGAAATGTATTCCCTGGGGAGAGTAGCAAGTTTGCTGCCTAACCTTGGTCAATGATGACACATCACCTGTTGAGTGTAGCTAGTATCGCACAACAGTTTAGTTCTGCTAGAAATATTAAATGAGATACAGTGTTTAAAATGCCATTTTAAGTTATGGTACCACATATCCTTACATGTGAGTTATCATTATGATTATCTGGGAATGATTTTTACCAGTCAACATGTGACTATAGATACTTTTATTAATTAACAGATAGCAGGGTCCTGAGTGATTACAAAATGGGTCAGGTCAGTATTCCTGCAGAAAGAGATCATGAAAGGCCCTCAGTCTGGGGCACATCCTAAAAGAGTAGGCTAGAGAGAAGGACTTTGGAAGACATCTTGGCAAGCAGAGAAATGGCCACTAGAAGTGTGCGTGCACACATGTGCACACTCCTGCACAGGGTAGGCATGGATTGTGGATGGGAAGGGGATAGAAGGTAAGAAGAAAGGTGGTGTCCTATGACAGCAGAAAAAGGCAACACTGAAAACAAAACTTTCCTTGTTTATTTAGGGCAGGCCCTAAATCTGACAGGCTAAAGTTCAGAAGGAAGACTTAAGAATCTTCCCATGTGCTACTCAAGACCAATTTAGTAGATCAAGGTTAGGCCATAAACTTACTACTCTATCCCCAGGGACTGCATTTCCATTTTACAAGGGATCTACAGTGCATGGGTAGAACCCAGGCATTCATACTTTTAAAACAGCTTCCTGAGTGACATCCACTGAGTGCTCAGCTCTTGGGCCCATGTAGACACTTTGACGACACTACTCTTCTATTCCATATACCTCGCCCTCCTTTTTCCCTATCAAATTGCACCTGCTTAACTCCTACACATTCCACAGCTCTCAGGGCAAACATCCCCTCCCAGAGATGCCTTTCTTGACATTGTCTAGGTCAAGCTCCTTAGTTATGCACTCTAGAGAGACAAGTTCTTTTCCCTCTGAGAACTTGTCTCAATTTATAATCATATAGTTAGAGGGTGAAACTCTATGAATATGAAACAAGCATAATGTTTGTTTCATGAAACTCCAATCTTTTTCCAGTACCTAGGAAAAATCAGAATATGGTTGTTGATTAACAACGTACATAATTTTATCCTTTGTCTTAACCTGGGTTCCCTAGACATTAGGCTTTCACCATGCACCATGCCAGTTCTTTGCTCTCTTTTCAAACTATATCAAGTTAAAAAGCCTCTATCTGTCAGCCCAAACTCCCTGTCATCAGACCCACACTCCCAGTTCAACTTGATATCCAAGAATTTCCTCTTTAATTAGCTGGCTTCTTTGTTGTCCCATGGAGTAAGCTTTTGCTTACTCCAAACTCCATGTCCTTTTTAAATTTATTTTTTACTTTTTGAGGAGTATTGCTCTGTTGCCCAGGCTGCAGGAGTGGTGCGATCTTGGTTCACTGCAACCTCTGCCTCCCAGGTTCAAGCGATTCTCCTGCCTCGGCCTTCTGAGTAGCTGGGACCACAGGCGCCTGCCACCACGCCCAGATAATTTTTGTATTTTTAGTAGAGATGGGGTTTTGCTATGTTGGCCAGGCTGGTCTCAAATTGTTGACCTCAAATGATCTTCCTGCTTCGGCCTCCCAGAGTGCTGGGATTCCAGACGTGAGCCACCCTGCCCGGCCTCCATGTCCTTTTAGTGTGCCATTTTCCCTCCTTAGAATGCAGCAGAACTTTTCCTCACCACCTATAGAAATCCTTTATATTCTTCAAGATCCAACTCAAGTTTCACAAGCATCATAAAGCTTTCTGTTTTGGGTTGAACTGTGTCCCCCAAAGAGATGTTGAAGTCCTGACCCCCAGGACCTGTGAACGTGACTATATTTGGAAATAGGCTCTTTGTAGATAATCAAGTTAAGTCAAGATCCTTAGGGCAGATGTGCTGAGCTGACTCAACATTCCCAGTTCCAAACGAGTGCCATTTGTAACAGGCATGCTGGGTTCTAGTCAACCAAGTGGTACCTGAATTTCAACCCTCAAATTGTCTTGGTTCTAATTCCTGAAAAATTCTTAAGGAAGATTAATAAGCTCCTAACAGGCTTTCTAAGATCTGACTTCTTAGAGCTAGAGACCTCATAGGGGTACCAAAAGCTTTTGCATCAGGAGACCAGGCCAAGGAATATGTGTCTATATCTCGGGATTGTCTCTTTTCTTAATGGCTGTATCAGTAGAGTCAACCTAGAGAGTTAGAAAGTGAAGCAAAGAAAAACCAATAATATATCTATCTATATATTTTTACATTTTGAAATTATCATTTTAATTAATTCATCTTGAGATAAAGTCTCTCTCCATCACTCAGGCTATAGTGCAATGGCACAGTCATAGCTCACTGCAGCCTCCAGCTCCTGGGCTCCAGAGGTTTTCCTGCCTCTGCATCCTGAGTAGCTGGGGCTACAGGCAGGCGCCACTATGCCAGGCTAATTAAAAAAAAATACTTAGGGATGGGGTCTTGCTATGTTGCCAAGTCTGGTCTTGAACTCCTGGGCTCAAGTGATCCTCCCATGTCAGCCTCCTGACAAGCTAGGGATAACAGGTGTGAGCCAGTGCACACATCTTCTATAATGTATTTTAAGACTGCATTCTGAAAGTAGCCTTAACTACTCATGTACCAGGCACTAGGCATGTCATGAGAATATACACGTGATTAGTCAGGGCCTTGCAGCTACTGTGATTTTGCTAACATCTTCCCAGGCTGGCTCGAACAACTGCCTCCTTCTGTTGACTGTCTGACCTAGTAGCAGGCCTAAAGAACCGGACCAACTGGACCCCTGTTGCTGTTTGAAAAGGCCTGAGTGAAACGTATGTTGATGACACTCCTGGAACAGCAGTCTCTGCAGAGCGGCAGCTGCCTTGGCTCCTTAGTTTTTATGGATGAGAAAAGCTCCTAAAGCTTTCAGTTTAGCTCAGGCCCTCCTGTGCACCTCCTGTGTGTTCTCCAGCATGCCCTGAAGACCATGTAATGTGAGTTACAAGCTGTCTGGAGAGGTGAGTGTTCGACCCTGGCCAGCTCAAGACCTTCAGCAAGGTGTGATTGTCCAGTCTTGAGGCTGCTTGCTGGGAAAAGCACTAACTAGGCTATTGCCAATGCCAAGGAGAACAATCCTAACAAGACTGACATCCCTGCCCAAACTACTTGGCATTGAAAATAACCCTGACTGAGTGAAGCTGACAGTGAGGTAGGCATTGAGCTTCTTCAGAGAGAAGGGAGGGACTGGCCACATAGGAGGCATGATACAAACTGTTGGGGTCCTCAGGAATGTGTGAGTGACTCCTTCTTGCCCCAAATCTCAAAACCATTTTGATAAAATAAAATATGCCAGATTATTTCCATGAAATTGAAACATTTTTTTTTTCCTGAGGAATCATTAAAAAAAAAAAAAGAGTAGAAGTAATAGGAAAGATGTTCAGGGTTTGGAGAATGACTTACACTTGAGTTACGATTTTCCACCTACTTGTTCATATCCTGCCTTTGCCAGGGGTCTTTCCATAGGAAGAGATGTAAATAGAGAAGTGGGAGGTTGGGGGGAACAAGGCTAGGAGACCTGAGAGGAGGTGTTCCCTGAGGCCAAAATTTTAGGAGGGTAGTCTTGAGCTACCCCTACCCTCTAGGAGTCTCAGGTTCCCCATAGGTCATTTATTTGCCTGGGTGGGTGCCTTAATTTCCTTCTAGATTAGGAAGTAGAAGGTTGATTGAGGACTGGAATCTCTACCCTCTCCTGAGTATAGGGACTCTCAATCACTAAGGTTGGGTTCCCTGAGCATTTCTAATGCTGCGCAGTGTTGTACCAAGCCCCATGATACCCTGGGCTATATTCTTATTGTTCTCTTTTTGAGGATGAGGGAACCATGTGTTATAAAGTGGAGAAATTGGGATGAGTCACTTTGAGTGATAGGAATAGTAGAGAGACATCTGTTGTTTACATCGATCCTAACATAAATGATATTATAAAGCTAAGCATCATCTCCTAAATTCTTTCCGAGTTAAATCTGGGATAACATAAGGGTATATAGAAAAGATGAATTTCTAAGAACAAGTCTGATAACATAGGCTGGCTTTGGAGTTGAATTCTTAGCTGTTTTCAAATGGGATACAAATGTGTCAAGCTGTCAATATAGATTGCTGGGATCTGAACGCATGGCATGTGTCTCCCCAAAATTTACACATTGAAACCTAACGCCCAAAGTGATAGTATAAAGAGGTGGGGTCTTTAGGAAGTTTTCGAGCAGTAACATGAGGATGGACTCCTCATGAATGGAATTAGTGCCCTTATAAAAAAGGCCTAAGGAAGTTTGTTCAGCCCTTCTGACATGCAAGGACACAGCTAGGAAGTGCATCAATGAGGAGTGGGCCCTTACCAGACACTGAATCTTCTGGAGCCTCGGTCTTGGACTTCTCAGGCCCCAGAAATGTTAGCAATAAATTTCTGTTGTTTACAAATTACTCAATCTAAGGTATTTTATTATAGCAGCCTGAATGGACTAAGACATTCAACGATCAAGTTTTCCCTGATGATTAAGTAAAATGAGTATATGAAAATCAGGGCTGAGGCACTTGCACAGCCCTGGGAGTGCGAACCTCCTTAAATTTTATGCCCTAGACACCCCTCTTGCCCAGCCTTATTGAAAATACCCAGAATGAGGTTTGGTGCAGAGTTGATAATGAGTAATTAGATTTCTACCTTCTGTCTTCCATCTCAATTGATGAAATTGATGAGGTTTATTTACACCTTCTCCTTTCTGTCCCTTCTCAGACTCTTCAGTGTTTCCATTCTGCTTCTTAGATCTCAAAGTCTAATGCACAGTGTCCTAGGTAGCACCAGTTCACATAAGGAGGGACAGAGCGAGACTTTTGGTCTTTAGGAAGAGCCCACGGAATTGCAAAGTTCAAGATGAGCTCTAAAATGCAATCCATCTTGTTTCTCTGGCAGGATGAATAGTCAGGTGGCAGATTCTAGTTGTGGTCTAAGGGGCAAATGCAGTTTTAAAGAAAACTTTAAGAGTAGAATTACGTCCTTAAGAACCTTAAGTAGAGAGTACAATTAGAGGTTCTAAAGAGGAACACAAAATACAATTTAGGTTCTTAAGAAGCCTTGGGTTAAGGGAGATCGTGATTTTATGTGTTTCTTTTGGGGTTCCATTTAAAATAAGCTCCCACCCTAAAGTCTCACAGGAGAGCCACACTGCCACTCACTATATGACCTTGAACATGTTGTGTGACCTTTCTGTGTCTCAGTTTTCTCATCCATAAGATGAGGATAATATGGTGTCTATTTCACACAGAATGTAAAGAATATACATAAAATAGCAGCAGAGTATACATAGTCAGCTCTCAGTAAATGTTATTCAGTTATAGTATCATTATTTCAGTGACCAGAGAGAAGAGGAAGTTCTATAACTTAGCTGTACAAAGTCTTTTGTACAACAACCTATTGGTATATGCACACTTGTTATGAGTAACAAGGTGATTTTGTTTCAGAAGAGAATGCAACACAGCAGAACTTTAAAAAGCATACTCTCCACTACATTTAAAATATGACTCATTTCTCTAACCTAATTTACACCCTTTATTTAGAAACACACCTTCTGTGTAGCGCAGCACACACCTGCAATATATACTAACAGCATCCACTGTAGAAACTCAAGTTGAGAGGCAGGCAGAAGCTGAAGGAAGCTGACATTGATGGAGTTCCAACCGTGTGCTAAGGACTCTCCTTACATTATGTTGTTAATTCTTTTAAATAGCCATATAAAAATCTATTCTTGTGCCCATTTTATAGTTGAGGACATCAAAACTCAAAGCACTAAAATTTTCCAAAGTCAAAAAGCTGGTAGGTGGCAGAGCTGTGATTTGAATCAACTTCTGTCCATACTCATTTTATTAGACCACAAAACTCTTGGGCAGAAAAAACTTTAATTTCTTCCCCTAATCCTTTCTTGTCTTCCCCTTGTGACTCTCCTCTCACTAACCAATTCTAGTCTCCATGAACCCTCATCCAATGACCCTCCATGCTTCTCAAAGTAGAAGAACGAGCTTTGTCAGCTCAGGAGCACATTCTTTTGGGGTGTGGGAGAAGAGTGTGATGAACAATAGAAAGCAGGGACACAGGGCTGTGGTGCTGTTTAATTAAATTAGCTTGAGATAATGGTATATCCTGAAATGGGAACACATCCATTAATGCTGTTATTATTATAAAGGACACGAATGGCCCATTGAGGATTGATGAGAGAATAAACTGTCCATATGCTAGGAACCATAAGGAAACAATTGATAGGAAAAACCTCATCGAGAAACTTCGGATGGGACTGATAATGCATCCTCCACGATAAAACACATACACACACAGTAAAGGGGATGTATGCTTGGCATCTGGTAAATCAATGAACTGTGAAGGGACTGAGGCAATAAAGTGAGCAGGTTTCACATTAATATTATAATATGATATGTTTATAGGATGGGGACATTCAAAAGTGATTCCAGCAGCAATGTATAGGAACTGTTTTAATTGAGTTCATGTTCTGCAACAGAAGCGCAGACTTCATCAATCACGCAAAGAAAGGAGTCATGAGAAGGGAAGGTTTTGGACTTGTTTCCCCTATAAGTGGCCTTTGGATTTTATTGGATGTAACCTATATAATGCATTGTTTATCCATATACTATTTAGCCAGGGAGGTTGTTTATGAAAACACAAGCCTTGGTTACCCGATACCCAAAGGATGATAAAATAAAATATGCATATCTTAATGCCTTCCTGAAGCTATAAGCTTGTTCTAGTTCACTAGGCATCCATCTCTGCCTGCATGATCTATGGTGTTATGGACAGAGGGGAGCAGAATGCAGCCAATTATACCCATGGAGAAAATCCTGGGAAGAAGAGATGTAATACAGGCTCAAGGAATGATTTGCTGCTGAGAGGGGTTCATTAGCCCCGGAAAGGGTTAGAGGAAAAAGTTCACAGCAGAAGGGTGCAGGTATGTGCCTGAGAATGTCAGGAAGGGCTGCCAAGGGTGAAACAAAGGGGAACTTCCCACCTGGAAAATGTTCCTCCTGACAGCAGTCTGTTCCAAGTGAAATCAAATGGTTTGCAAAAATGTGTTGGGAATCACAAATGTTTTGTGTGCTTGGGATGTGAAATTATTCAATGATCAGGCCTTATGCATAGCCTTTGGATAGCTTTTGGGTATTGATCTTTGGATCTTCATAGGGCCCACTGGGTTTGTTTTAAGGCCCACACATCAAAACTGAGATATTCTCTCTGAACCTGTTCAAATAAATGAAGCAGGACTCTCCCCCTAATAGCTATTACCCTCTGCTGTCAAGCGCTGACCTATCTTGGAAAGTAACCCAGCACCAGACTTCTCAGTCTCCTGCAGCGGCCTTAACTAGGTTGAGGGCTGGGGAACTGTCCTGGGTTGGGAGGGGTAGGGGTCAGATGGTACAGTTCATATTTACTCTACTTCCTATCCATGAGTACGGAGGGGATTTCTTCACACATTCCAGAAGGGAGCAATATGAAGGGAATATTTCTGGTCCTTCTTCCTCCCATATGTGCCTTCTTGGCGAAGAAGGAGTGATTTATCTGATTGATGAGAGCAACGTCCTTCTCTCTATTCCTTCCGCTTCTCTCTTTTCATTTATCCTGACTTCCCTTGAGTGGAGTATATTTCCTCTGCCTTGATTCCCAGAAAGTCAACAGATACAGCCTTGGGTGTCCCTTGTTATGAAAGCTCACAGTATCCAGTTGCTCTGTGAAGACCTTTCCAGGTCGTGGGAGACCTCGCTAAGTCAGACATATCCCTTCTCCATGTCTTCACTCTCTCCCTCTCTGATAACTTCTTACCCCCAGTTTACTTATGTCTTCAATAGGATTCAATCACAAGACAACTCTCCTTGCATTGTACATTCCCTTCCTTGTTATCTAATTGCTCTCTTCTCTTCGCATTGAAATTCCTAGAAAATTAAACTTTCTCAAATGCTATCTCAAATGCTCTCATTTCCCAGCCTCAGCTCAGCCCATGGCAAAAGGCCTCTGTGTTCACTGCAGGTAAACTGCTTTTTCAAGGCCATAAATGACTTCTTATTTCTAATCCCATGGAAATCTTACTTCTATCCTTGGCTGGATTTGAACCTGTTGATCACATCTTCCTTCTCCTTCTGTAAATTCTGTTCTCCTTTAGTGTCTTTGACACAGTGCTCTCCTGTTCTTTGTATTTCTCTGAACGCTTCCTCTTGACCTCCTTTATAGACTCTTCTTTCCCACTCATCTCTTCCACGTTTGTGTTCCCCAGGTTTCTGCATCAGCCCTTTTCTTATGCAGGTCTCTCATGAATCCACTATGTATGACTTGACTGTTAATAACATCCCATCGTTGTCACCTTCTTGTTGTAGGACTTCATGTCCAGGCTACTGTGGCAGCCTCCTAACTGCTTGTCTGTATTTACGCTGTTCCCTCTGATTCTCTTTTGGCCTTGCAACCAGAGACATCTCTCCAAAACATAACCCTGGTTATGTTGGTCCAGTATTTAAATGTATCCAAGGGTTGCCCTTGTTTTTATGTACTAACGCTGTTTGCTGTCTAGACCATGCTTACCACTAATGGGGTTGTGTGTTCTGATGCCAGCCAGTTTTGAAGTACCTATTCTGTGCCAGGTCCCATACTGAGTTCTGGGAATACTATGATGACCTAGACAGAATCAATCTTCTGCTCACAGAGCTTATTTGCAGTGAGTGGTAGAGATGGTTAAACCAGTAATTACAGTAAAGTGTGATAAGTTCTAAGATGGAAGAAGTACAAGTTATCATGGGAGCAGATCACAGAGCCTCTTCACCTGGAGTGCAAAAGTAGGGAAGGCTTCCCAGGCAACCATGTTTAAGCTAGAAAAAAAAATAAATTATTTTCGAAATTGCCTATCATTCTTGCAAAGGGCAACGCTCCCTTTTGCTCTCTTTTCATACAACCCCTTTCTGTTACTTTCTGCCCTCCAGCAGTGAGAAAAGCTTAGAGGTTCCTGAAAAGACCA
The DNA here is from genome assembly GCA_963574635.1 of Cheracebus regulus. NCBI lineage: Eukaryota > Metazoa > Chordata > Mammalia > Primates > Pitheciidae > Cheracebus > Cheracebus regulus. The sequence continues at coordinate 21,003 of CAUYQU010040793.1, forward strand.
TGCACATCTTTGGTCCTTCTCAACGTTAGCTGGTACCCATCCTTTAAAGCTTTTTCATCAGGTGGTTTACAAAAGGCAGTGAGCTTGCTCATTAGTGCTGCAGTACAGCAGACCAGGATTCAGTCCATGGGTGCCCCTAAGCTGTGCATCCTTGGGAAAGTTATTTAACTTTACTGAGCCTCCTTTTTTAACTTGTAAAATAAGGATAATAGCGGTACTTCCCATTGGGATTTCAAGTGACCCAGTAAATGGTAGCCATCCTTCCTATCCAAGTTCTGAACAAATTGAAAAACACAACAAAATAATAAAGCAGATGAGACACTGAACATCGCTTTTATTAGTGATTAAGCTGGTACTAAAGAGTATGGCTACTGTATTTTATTGATACTAAAGTGTACTTTCTGTTCACATTTAACATCTTTTTACTGAGGGTGTATTTCACAATCGATGGCAGTTACAGTTGCTGCTGGCCAAGTGGCAGTCATGACATAGTTGTTAGTGCCTGCGCACGCATGAACTTGGGTTATTCTTGGTGGCAAGACCAGGCCACTGCATCTCTTGATGTTTCTATCAATAAGCTATTAAGGACCATTTAGGGAAGAATAAATTAAAAAGTCCTGGTTGTTGTCTAAAATCTTCCTTTGGTATGTTCTAAAAGAATGATAACAGACTGAATGCCTTCAGCTTGGAGGAAAATTCCAGAATAATATGAAACCGAAGCTATATCTTGATGACAAGGAGGAAATTTTTTTTTTAAACCATGTAGCTACATAACTCTGAGTCAAAGTGTGATTCAAAACAGACTCTAAATGTAAATTTTAAAGATATATATTAGCCAATTTATTTTCCTTTTTATGTATACAAAAGAGTGACATGTCATAAACATGTATGTCTGAAAGAAACAATTTTATTCAGTAAGCATTAAAAAATTCAAAGTGGTAGAATGGAATGTATTGCTTAATGGTCAGTGTTTTTCTTTCTTTATGATACATAAAATCCTGATGCCACTTCACTTATGGTGCCTTCCATGAGATGAAATATCATGTATCTGTAGGTAAGTAGGCTTCATATGTGGAGCCATAGGACTGAGCAGACATCTCCATGAGGAGTGAGAGCTGGTTGCTTTGCAGCTATAGAGGCAGGGCACAATTTTGCCTCCTGTGGGAAGCTTGTTCCTAAGAAAAAGGGAAAGGAAGGAGTTGGATTTATACATGTCCCGTTCACGTATAATCTAATTCACAAATTGGATTAAGTCACTCCTCCCTGAGAGGAGATGGAGAGAGTTCAGGAACGTTACCCATGTGGATTTCCCTCTACATGAAAGGACACACCAAAATAGGGAAGACCTATCTGCCAGTAGCCGTCTCACAGTTTTGGCATGACAGCAAAATTAAGCGGGTGATGTAAAATGTCACTCATTTGTCTTTTAGCATTCAGTGTTGCTGATGAGAAGTTTAACATTTGATGTCAGTCTGATTCTTGTTTGATCAATGGCCTATTTTATTTTGCTTCCTCACCCAGTAGGAAGACTTTATCATTGCTTTAGTCTTAGTATTCTGAAATTTCAAAATGATCTGTCTAGGGGTGGGTCTTTCTTTTTCTTTTATTTTATGTTCGGGGTACATGTGCAGATTGGTTACATAGGCAAACTTATGTCATGGGGATTTTTTGTGCAGATTATTCCATCGCCCAGGTATTAAGCCTAGTACCCATTAGTTATTTTTCCTGATTCTCTCCCTCTTCCCAATCTCCACCCTCTGAAAGGTCCCAGTGTGTGTTGTTCACCTGTATGTGTCCATGTATTCTCATCATTTAGCTATCACTTATAAGTGAAAACATGTGGTGTTTGGTTTTCTGTTCCTGTGTTAGTTTGTTAAGGATAATGACTTCCAGCTCCATCCATGTCCCTGCAAAGTATATGATCCCTTTCTTTTTTATGGCTGCATGGTATTCCATGGTGCATATGTACCACATTTTCTTTATCCAGTCTATTATTGATAGGCATTTAGGTTCATTCCATGTCTTTGCTATTGCTATGAACATACCTGTGCCTATGTCTTTCATTTATACTAATTAGAATTTTGTTGGCACATTCTGAGTTTAATGTCTACATCAATTCCTGGAAATTGTCTCCTGTTATTTATTAGATAGTCCCCTCTTCTCTGTTTCTCTGCTCTAAATTTCTGGAACTGCGCTTAGTCAATGTTGGATCTCCTGGATTGAATGGCAATGTCTCATTTTTTCCAGCTCTTTTAAATTTTTTATTTATACATTTTTCAAGACCATCCAACCCTTCAATTTCTAATTTCTCAATCCTTTTTCTTTTTTAATAACATCTTGCTCTTATTTTTTAGATGCAGTATTTTCCTGAATCTCTCTAGAGACCTCTGGCCAGGCCAGACAAAGTCAAAATGTGAAGCATAATGGGTTTGATGCTGGTACGAGGACCACCAATTCTATTGAAGTGACCTTGAGTGCTTCCCCTAGCATTGTGATGGTTTCTAGTATCGCTGCCTGCTGGAGTAACACATCTTGTGATGGCAACTTAAAAAGTTACTGTTTTCTGATGCTTCTCGTCTTGGGAGAAATCTGGGTTAAGAAGTCCCACAGGCCGGGTGTGGTGGCTGATGCCTGTAATCCCAGCATTTTGGGATGCCAAGGTGTGAGGATCACTTGAGGCCAGGAGTTTGAGATTGGCCTGGAAACCATAGCAAGACTCCATCTCTATAAAAAATTTAAAAAGTAGCCAGGTGTAGTGAAACATGCCTATAGTCCTAGCTACTTGGGAAGCCAAGGTGAGAGGATCTGTTGATCCCAGGAGTTTGAGGCAACAGTAAGCTATGATTAAGCCACTCCATTCCAGCTTGGGTGACAGAGCAAGAGCAATACCTTGTCTCAAATAAAAAAAAAAAAAAAGAAAGAAAGAAAGAAAGAAAAGAAAGAAAGAAAAAGAAGTTCCATAGACTTCTTCGAACTCTGTGCTTTGCAGTATCAGAGCACATATTTACTGAGTCGCTACACTATGCTTGAGTCTCTACTTTCTCCCTTGCTTTGATCTAGCAACTGGATCATAGGATGCATTCCATAAATGCTTGTTGATTTCACTTAAATACATTTCAATGATTACTTCTTAAATACCTCCTATGTCCAGCAGAATACAAAGCACTATGTGTTGTTAAAAACAAAAACAACAATATCAGCAACCAAATAGTGCAAGTCACAGCCAACGCCATTGTGGAATTTAGAATTTAGAAGAGTAATTAAATTAACAAAACTCCAGAGTGATACAAGACAGTATTCAGGTATTCAGATATGTGTTAGAATGCAGTTTCCACACTCTGTGTGCTCTAATTGCTCAGAAAAGGGGGAAGTCACTGGATATCACAGTACTGGGGGACAGGGGGCAGAAAAGAAGGCATCTTTGAAGGTACCATTCACATGGGGGGCCCCAGTGGCAAGGCTGCATAGGCATGGTAACATGCAGATCCGACCTTCACTCCCTTGTCATTTACATTATTCATGCGGCGTGGCACTGTGTACATCACCTGTTTTCCTTCTAGCCTACAGAGAAGAGGAGGCAAGTTCCAGGGCATTAAGCATGCTTTGCCACTTCCTGCTCAGATCCAACAGTAAAATGAGTGGTTATCATCTGCCCAGCAGTCTTTTGACCTGTGGTAGCAGTGGCTTTGTAGGAATCTGGCCATTCTATTTTTTTTTTCCTCTCATGCTCTCTGTTCATTTCCCAGGCTGCACACAAGTCCATTGATTGCCATCTTTCGACTTGTATTCCTATGGCCTTGTTATTTTTTCTTCCTTGTTTTCTTTTTTGGTATAATGGCATGTGGCAGTCACTTGGACAGGGCTCAAACCACTGCTAGTTCTCATGGTGCATAGATTTCTTATATTATTCCTACCAAAGCTATTAAACGTTGCTGTTGACATTTTCTTTTTGGCCACATGACAATAACAATATTCAGATCTCTAGCCAAACACCTGCTCGGGAAATATGTTACTGAGGAACTTGAAGCCTTCATTCTTATCCCACACCCCTGGGCAATATTGTCTTCTTTCACAGCATGGCTTTATAGTTTATACCTCTTGGCCTGGCATCACCGCCTTTCATGGTCTGATCCATGCCTGCTTTGCCATGGTGCTTCTTCCCTATGAATCTTTCACATTCCAACAGTGACGTCTGAAGTTGCAGGACTAGGGAAGAGGCTGGGTCAGGATCAGAACCTAGATCTCTGATTTCTGGAATGACACTTCCTGTTTACCATACAGCCTGCCTTTAGTCTTCCTCTCCAGCCAATGGGGCTATTTCTTCCTGATGAGATCCTATAGCATTGACAATGCCTCTCAAATGACATTTACTCAAGTAGTCCTCCGTAATCTTGCTTAACTTTGTCTGGGATTGATATTTAGCTGATATTGTCCTACATGGTTGTATAGGTTGTTAAAATATCAAAAGAATTCTATGGTGGTGAGTAAATAACGTTACTCTAAATCCCTGAGTAAACTGCCCCACCATCATCCAGGCTGTTCTGGCCCTTTCTTTAGATTTCCTTGTGATCTAACTATTAAGGGTTAACACCTGGACCTCCTTGTGATCTAACTACTATTAACACCTGGTGCTGTAAGGCATCTCATTACCCAGCTCTAGTCCTATGGCTGGCGTTTCTTCTCACCAGCTGATGCCTATGTCATATGGGTTTGTTAGAAGTTTTGAACATTGGTCACGATGTTGTGTCTCTGTCACCTAAATGCTTGCAGAGCTCATCAGTGTGTTTGGCAAATGAGATGGCACTAATAGAGATACCCAACTTGTGGGCCTGTACCTGGAAAGTTACTGGATGCCATGAATCTCTGCTTAAAAGTCTCTTGTGCCAGTAGAAATCTGAGCCACTTACCATGCCACTGCCCTCACTTTCTGCTTAGCCACAGCTGCATTAGTCTCTGCCATACCTGTCATGATTGGAGCATTTTCCACTCGCCATCTTCCTCTTTTCTCCAGTCAGCTCGGTGCTAACTACCTGTGCGGCTGTATCAAGCCACAGTCTTGTCATTCTTCTTGGGATGCAGCCTGTAAAGCTGATGCATTCCACTGTTTGACCACTAATGTTTCCTCTGGGAGCTGCGTGCTTTGCTGTTCTCCTTGGTTGGCACCATTCACTCACACTACAGCTCCACTCACTGCTGCTTCTCCTGAGCTGCTGAGGGTCCTTCCAGGTTTCCAGTCGTTACCTCTCACTTTCTGGAAGGTAAATAGCTACTTTTCCCTCTGCGTTCTACTCTTTTGGGGGTCTCCAGAACAGTGTTGCTTGGGCCTCAAAAATTAGAGATTGGTTAATGCCCATAGACAATCTTTTGTTTCCTTGGAACAAATGTGAGCTTGCAGGAGGCTGCACTGAGCAGATCAGTAGCTACCTGCAGTAGCAGAACCAGCTCTCTTCCCCAGTCCCTGTGCTACACTGCTAAGCCCACCTCACGCTAGGCAGGCTTTCTTCTCTCAGAGTAGATTGCTTTCCAGAGGTGGATCCCACACCCCTCCATTGTAGTTTGGCCTTCATCAAGTTCTTTCTCAAACTTATCCCTGTTTTTCAGAAAAGCCTATTTCTCTCTGAATTTCCCATACTGAGATTGAGGTATTTTTCTATAGGGAGGTCCCCATTCCCATACTAATTAGTCAGTGGAAATGAACTCTGGGGAAGAGGAAGTCACCAGCCCCCACTAAGTCATTCAGCCAGCATTCTCTCTTAGCACTTTTATACCTCACTGAACTTTCTTGAGGGATGAAAAGGATATATTTTTTCCTTTATATAGGTCTAGGCACTTTGTACACATTTAATATAACTTTGTGGAGTGAATGCATACATTGATTCATTTCTCTGTTAGGCGTTGTTGCGGGAGCTTACATTAGAGGTTTCTTATTTGGCTGTGTGTCATGAGGCTTCAGGGATCTCATGAGCTGCTTCTTCTTCTTCTTTTTTTTTTTTTTTTTTTGAGACACTTTCATTTTGTCACCCAGGTTGGAGTGTGCAGTGGCGCAATCTCAGCTCACTGCAACTTCTGCCTTTTCGGCTCACGTGATTCTTGTGCCTCAGCTTCCCAAGTAGCTGAGATTACAGGCGCGCACCACCACGCTCAACTAATTTTTGTATTATTCATAGAGATGGGGGTTCGCCATGTTGGCCAGACTGGTCTTGAACTCCTGACCTCAAGAAATCCGCCCGTCTCAGCCTTCCAAAGTGTTGGTATTACAGGCATGAACCACCGTGCCTGACCAAGCTTCTTTATAAAGATTTATAAAATAAAATCTTTATAAATAAAGATTCTGTATGAGACTTTTTGAAAGGGACAGTCTACAGCTCCCCCCTCCAACTTTGCCCCCAGATTTTCAAATGAGTCTATGCCTCTCTATCTTTAAGGATTTCTTAAAGGTATACCTTATGGATCTTAAAGGGGTCTTCTTGCTCAGAGGAAGCTTTGTGATACTTAGTCTCTGCATCTAGTTGAGTCTGAACTGGAAGAACATGGAAGTGGGTGACTAGGTAGGACTTTTCTAATGGATACTTATCCTTTAAGAGTTCTCCAGGGCTACTCAATCATTGAAGAAAGAACTTACAATGCTTTGTCTACACGCTGATCAGATCGACCACTCCTCTGTCTTGGCCAAAGCGTTTTGGTGTACAATCTTCCTGGTGACTTCTATAGTTTGTCCATGTGGCAGTCCACTGGCTCCTGTCTGTTTCCTGGTCTACCTGTGTCCTTGTGATTGGTGTCTCCATGTGCTTTTCAAATGGGCTGTTTGTGCTTGCTGTTCATATAGATTTGTATAGATGTTTAGGTCATCTACTTTTGGCAAGTAATGGAAGGCTCCCTAAATATGTGCCTGAGTCCTTGCCACATTTGAGATTACTCTTTTGCTGTCCTGAGTCTTCCCTGAATCCATGATGCTTTTCTTAAACTGGAATATTGTAGAACGTAAATATTCCAAGTGGAAATGGGGATGGTGTCTTCAATTGTGAAGCATTTTATCAAACTGATGTGATTATAGTGTTTTTCACCTGAGAACTATCTTCTCCAACAAGTGAAATATCATGACCTGGCATTACCCTACGCTTTCAAAAAAGCAGGCGACAGTTTAGAGCAACTAGAAGCAGGGTAAGTGCCCCAAGCACTTCAGGAGCTGAAATAATCACAACTTTCCTCTTGCAACAGTGCTTACTGGTTAGACATTCACAAGACTTTTCACTGTCTTTGTATTTCACTGTTTGTGGGAGGGGTAGATGAAAAGAAAAAAAGAAAGGACAGAGGCAGGAATGTAGCCAAAGATGTCAGCAGGAGGGAGCCCTTAGCTGGAGCCTCCCTCTTTTTCTTCCAAGAGGATGATATCAGGATAGTAAATTACCAACCCTGGGGAATCAGCTTGTCCCTTTAAGGCTATTAAAGGGACCAAGATGAGCTGGATTCCCAAATGAGCTTTGAGGATTACTCTGCCAGGTGGAAGGTGACTGCCCATGAGGGGAAAGAGAAATTGGCTCCCAGTATATCATTTTTGAGCTGTCCAACGTTAATCCCTACACTGATTTAAGCAGGAGGCATTTGAGATAGTAATGGACAATTGCCTCTTGCTTTTTTTCTGATAACAGCAGGTGCTCTCAGCCACAGCAGCTTATCCTAGGTATGGGGAATGTGAAAGGTGGGAGCCTTGGACAGGGCATGAGGATAAAGGAGAGATGTGGATGAGCACCTGGAGGGACGTGGAACAGATTTGGAAATGGCAGGTATCATCTCAGTCCCCAGAGGGAGCTGCCTCTCAGACTCAATTTGGGGAAGAAAGATCAGGACTGCTGTTGTTCAGCAGAGGGACTATAGCTTCAGGGGCAGATGTCACTCTTCAAAGGCAGGAGCTAATTTTCTCTCTGGATTAAAGAAAAGATTCATGAGGTCAATGGTGTAGGCTGTGCAGCCCACTCAGTGGCTGTTCTGGAAGCATCAATCAAGTTCAGGCGTCCAATCTTGACCACTGGCAAATATCTATTTTAGGTTGACCCCATCCTCACTTGCTGGAGGGAGGAGATGTTATTCAATGTGTCAGAGAACTTATTAAACTACTACATGGCAATATTTTAAAGTTAACTTTAAAAAAAAAAAGTGTCCTTGGCATATGAGCTCTGAGAGGATATTGGGATCGTTTTTTGACAGGTGAAAAGCCCTAACACAGACCTTTGACTAGATATATGAATTAGAGGTTTTGTGGGCTGGACGCATTACAATTACAATTGTAATGTTCATAACGGTGGTCTCATCCTCTGAAGTCTCCCCACATCGGTCTCCCACCCTCCGCAGTGTTGTCAGGGCGTAATTTCTAAAATGGCATAATAAAAAAAGAAACCTCTGCTGACAAACCTCCAGAGACTCCTGGTTTCTGTCATTGATACAGTCCTACTCCCCAGCATGCCTGCTACCTCATTCATCATCTGATTCCAACATGCTTTTCCAGCCTCACATCTCATCCCTTCTTGCCCCAAATGTCTGCTCTAGCCCCTAGAAACCACGTGTTTCCCTTTGGATGTGCTCTTCCCTTTTCTACCTGAGCTTGTTGCTGGTCCCTTACACTGAAATCTGTCTCCTCCACCCATGCTCCGGCAGGGAATGCCCAAGAACCAGTTCCACTTAAAAGCCTTCTCTGGTACCTGCCTCTCGGCACCCTCCCCAATTCAGGCAGATTTTGTGGTTTCCTCTGCTGTTCTTGCAAAGCATTTTTAGTAAATTTCTGCTAGAACACTTGCCCCTGCTATACAAATTATATTGTAATTTTTTGTTAATATGCCTGCCTTTTCCAATGGAACTGGGAGACTATTCTCATTCACTATTTCCTTCAGTGTCAGCATCTAGTACAATACCTAGGAGAGGTGCTCGGTACATACTTAATGGAAGAGAAGATGAATGAAGGCTTGAATGAATGTAGAAAAGAATAGAGCACAGAAACAGAGGTCTCCAGTGTACAGATATAGGAAAGGCCTATAGAAGGTTATGTGCTCCCCCACCTCCAGCCAGTCTCCCCCTTCCAACTTTCTGCAGGCCATTTACACCTAAACTGTCCTTTACCTTTCTGTTCCATCATGTCTTGTTGCCCTCAATTGCTATAGTCTGATGTTGACCCTGCACGACAGGCAGATCAACTCCTAATCTGCCAGAGCCCCAGTTTTTCTGGGACATTTGCAAGCTCCTGACAGAACCCGGAGAGGAAAACTGTCAGCCCTCACTCGTCAGTTCTCGGAGCAGCCAGTCCAAGGCTTAATTTGCACCTTGAAATCCCCTGAGGCCATCATGGCACTGATTGCTGGTTTAGGCCCCTTCAATAGTTTATCTTAGGGGATAAGTAGGATAGAAGGATGGAGGGTGAAGAATATCAGCACTTTATACTTGCATCTCCAAAAAGCCAAGATGGAGTAGGGGTGTGAGGCGAGAGTTATAAACTAGGAAATAGAAAATGAGTAACGAATAGACTGGTTTTAAGTTTCACACCAAATTAGAGTACTAATGGGGAAATCGAGTTGGGAAACATTAAAAGAACACAAAGATGACTCAGTGTAAACAGCACAGTCTAAAAAGCAGCAGAAGATCCATGCGGGGAGAAGCTGCACTTGAGTGATAATAAAGGAGGCAGCTAAAGCAAAGAGATCTCCCCGTCTGCGGGTTTCTATCACTTAATCAAAACTGACTCCAACCACTGCAGCTGCAAAAGAATGTTCCCAGCCTTCCATTAATTTCCATACAATAACCCTCTAATGGGGGAGCTGTTCGGGGGAGGAGCGCAATCAATCTGGCCTAATGACACACCAGAGACCTGGGGAAAATGCAAACTTGGAGCAATTTCATGGCAGGTGCAACCTTGGAAAGCATTACCATTTTTCTAAGTTAATTTGTTCCCTTGATATGTTTGAAATCCATATTTGTACTTTAAAGGTCTAAAATGCAAGATGATTAAAAAATATAACTGGATTTTTGTAAACCTTTCAGCAATAGCAGGTGATATATTGGCTGCCTCCCTCCTTCCTCTCCTCTGTGAACAGGGATCACTTTGCCTTCTTTTATCCTTTGCTGTCATCTGTGATGGCTGTAGATTCTCTGTTTTGTTTGCTATTTTTAGGTTTTCCCCTGGCTCCAGCCTTCTGGAACCCTTTTGTACTCTGGGCAGAGCCAATCTGGGAAATGGCAGCCAGACCTCTGGGTGGGATTTAGACCCTAGAGGAGGAGGAGCAAAGAAATCTCATTACTGGATTGGTGTGGAAAGACTGCAATGTCTTCTCCTTGTCTCTGGCTCTCCCTCCCTGACCAGCTTTTCTTTCCAGACAGGTGAAGAAAGGTCCAGGGAAACAAAAACAAAAGCTGGCACTTGGCCCTCGTTCAATCCTTTGATTTCTCAGTTTCCCTGGCCCTCTCCTGGCCTTGCAGCCTGAAGCTGTCCTCAGGCGGTCATCCAGACAGAAGCCTAGATGTTCTTGGCAATTCCCTTTCCTCTTAGAACTTGTCTGAGGAAGTAAAAGGAAAACTGCTGTCTGCCCCACTGAAATACACACACCTTCTCTTTCTCTCTTTTGCTCTGTCTGTCTCCCCTTCAAATATCTACTTGGAATAAAATGATCATGTGCAGATTTCTGCTTCCTGGTTTGTCATCTTGCCAAAGGTCTTACAGACTAGCACTGTTTATGAAACATGCAGGTAATTTCCTTCCCTCTCCTGTACTTTAATCTAGTGAACTTTACGTTGAAAGAACCCTTCCCAGACTCTTGTGGATTATTCTTCCCACGCTTCAAGTGGCTTTTCCCATTCCATGAGCAGGGCATATTGGGAGCCCTGGTTATATCTCTCATTGATAGGGCATTCAAACAACCAGAACCTCATAAGTTCTTCCAGCCTTTGAAATAAGATGATATTTCATTCCATTTAGCCTTAAGATTTATAAATTAATCCAAAAACTCTCTGAGAAACGCATTTGCCATCATAATTGAGAATTTGATGATAACTTAAGAATCCAGCTCTAAGGCTCCTTGATGGTGCTTACAGTTCAAGGGTTTCATGCCGTTTAACTCTGTTAAATGCTCCGGGATGAATTTCTATTGGAGAGAAACACAGATCTTTTAGGGCCAGAAGTTAGCAGTCAGTCTTTTTTTCTGAACTATCATTAATTAGCTCTTTGGGAGCTTTAATTCCTTGCTCAGAAAGAGGGAATTAACATGAGTCCCATACGTAGGAAATATTCTCTTTACTATCTTGTGTTGATTCTATCCCAGCACCTTAGTATAGTAGCCATGAGAATGCCCATGCAAACCTCTAACTCCAGGGGGCATAGTTAACCAAGGGTACTGGCTGCTGGGCTCTGAGCAGCATCACTGTGTTTATGCTAAGGCTCCACCTCCCAGAGGTGGCTTCCAGCCAGTGACTGAAGTTGGCAGGGATACTAAGGCAAACCAAAGCCTGGGAAATACCGGATTCCTTAGATTCCATCTTAATAATTGCCCCATGGCCTTGCTGTACTGTTTTGAGACTTCATGATGATCTGGGACAGTTCTACCCAACCTTTCTTCCTGTCCCTTTCTTTGGAAGTCTCAGACTTGCATGGTAGTCTGATGGCTCTTCAAGTCTCCCCAGCTCCCTTCTTATTTTCTCTTACAGGTATATTCTCTATAAAAGTATTTTACCATGTTTAATCTCAGCTTGGTGTCTATTTATCAGTGGACCTGGACTAACACACATATTCACAGGCACCAGAGAGACTGTATCTCCTGAGATATAGAAAATGAGAATTCAATTGTTTGTATTCCACTGGGCTTCAGGAGTTCAGATAGCATAATTTGTTTTGCATTTAAAGGTAAGGCCTGCAGTATAAAATAAGGCCCAAAAAACCTGTTGAGCTCTTAGATTTTTCTCTTGGTTTTGGAGCCTTCCATCTGTGTGCAGAATTCATTTTATTCTAGAAATGTGTTACCTTTCTACTCCTCACCATGTGATCTGTGTACAGCACTCTAGGTAACAGGAGTTGACATTTATTGTTAAACCTATCTCTTGAATCACTCTGAGGGAGACCATAAATGTCTCTGATGTGATTCCATATAGAGACTTAAAATGGCAATGTTATCTATATGTGCAATTATGATTCGTCTATTTCTCTCAAAAGATTACAAGTGGTGAAAAGAGGCTGCAGCCTTTTTCTCTGGTGAAGTGAGGTGAACAGTGGATTTATACAAGCACTGTAGGGTCATGAAAACATTATCTTGGATCAGCTTCTGGGACTAACTTTATTTTTCAGGAACTCTTCCCTAGATCAAGAGTTGAAATAACCTGGACAGATTACAGTAGCTGTAGTAGGTATTCCATTTGGGGCAGTTGAGTATATACAAGCTTTAATGCTATCATATAATCTTTTGGCAAACCACACATAGCACAATTTTGATTCGTCTCCTACTAGGGACACTCAATAATTACTTCTAGCTCCTCAGTCTGCAGCTTTTAATATTCTGCTATTTATTACCACTTGCATGATGTATAGATTTGGCTGGGTGTTCCAATTTCTGTGTTTTTCTTTTCTCCCTTTTCCTGGAAAAAAAATGCCAGGTTTTATTAGAATGGGTAGCATTTTATTTTGTAGCAGAAGACAATATTTGATCAGAATATTTAGTCAGAGAAGTTTTATCCATTTATGACATCTTCCATCTTCTGGACAAAATACTTCTGACATAGCTTACATTTTAATGAGATGAACAAATTTAAAAAATTCTATTTATTTCTTTTTTATTGTAGAAGTATTGCATGTTTGATTTCTGTGTTCTAACATATTAACTGAAAACAACCTTGTTGTTTCATTCCAAGTGAAAAACATGGTAACTGCTGTTCCCTATTTATTTATCTAGAGGGCAGCTCCAAGATCCCATGCACACTTTGGTTCTTTCTTTCAAAAACATTTGTTTAAATTCTATTCAACAAATGTTTATTGAGTTCCTGTCATATGCTAAGTGCTACAGGTACTTAAATTAACAAAATGGACAACAATTCTAGCCTCGTTAAGCTTATCTCTAGTGGAAGACTCAACAATGAGCAAACAAATATTTTATCTGGTGAAACCAACAATATTTTTTATGAATGAACTATGGGGACGTTGGACAAAAGGAAGAGCCAAGGATGAATGCAGGGAACTTAGCTTGAGCTAAATCTACCACACAGGAGACCATGGAGAAGCAGGTTTGGTGGCGGGCAGACTGGGACTGGGTCAAGAACTTTGTTTTGGGCACATTAAGTGTGAGATGCTGAGGAGGTATCCTGGTAGAGATTTCATGGAGGAAGTTGGATGTATAAGCTGAGTTTATGGTGTAGACCTCAATTGAGAATATCTGTTTGGAAGAGTACTTACAGCTTTAGGGCTAGATGAGAATTTCAGGAGTATGATGATAGGGAAGATGAGCATGTCAAAAACTAAACTCTGTGGCACTCTAACATTCAAGAATAGGCAAAGGAAACAGATCTATTATAGGGGGCATGTACCATGTGCCAGACATTAAGCTAAGGGCTAAAGACACAAAGAAGAGAAGGCATTAACTAAACTCATTGAGGACAGGGGGTGTGTTTTATTCTCTTCAGATTCCTGGATTCTAGCACAGTGCTAGCCACATGGGACTTTATTTAATAACAACAAAACATTGAAAGGAGGGGCCATACAGAGTCTAGTGATAAACCCAAAATTCTGATTAATCCAATTCAGTGCATATGAGATCCTATTAGAAAAATTAAAACTCATAGTCCAGTGAGAGAGGCAAAGAAGGCATTACAACACAGCATGAGTGTTTATCAAGTGTAATTTTGTACAAAATGTTTTGGGAATGTAAGGTAAGGACAGCTATGTCTGCCCTGGGTTATCACCAGAGGAAGTGATGCTTCAGAAGAGAGGAGAATTCTCACCAGGCACACAAAGCTGAGGGAGGGCATTTGTCAGATTATTGAAGTCCAACGATTTTGCTGCATAATTTGATGTCACTGGTTTCTTGGTGGAATAAACTTCTCCACTATCAGCTTTGTATTTTCCAGCTTTGACTTTATAATTAACCCATTTTCCATGACAAATATGTTTGTCTCTTTAATAAACTGATTTAAACAAATAAACATGTATTTAATGCCTATCTTACATATTGTATTCCTACCTACCTTCAAGAAGCTTTCAAATAATGGAATGAGAAACAGATGTTAGTAGTCAACTGCAAGGCAATTCCAGATAACATCCTAAACAGAAGTATGAAGGGGTGTTATAGGCATGCATCAGAATGAATAAATGCTTTTGACCAAGGATCAAGGAAGGCTGCAGAGAGGAAGTAACAATGGCCTTATTCATGGGACTGTATAGGATAAGGGAGTGGAGTATATTTCAGGTTGAGGAAACAGCATGAGCAGGCACAAATATAATAAAACGTTTGGTGTGAGAGAAGCAGTGAAATGTGACTGTCAATGTTTGGGGGGATGTTCCAGGAGATGGGCTAAAATGTTGTTGGCAGAAATATCCTGAAGGGGTTAGGTTACCATGCTGAGGAGTTTGGACTTTACTTTGTAGGCAATGGAGATGGTCTTCTGCAAAGGGGAGAGAACTTTCAGGCAACTCCTCAAATATCAAATATCAAATCAATGGGAAACCGTGAGTAAGGTTGAAACATTTCTCATGATTAAAGAGTAGAGTGAGAAGATTATACCCTCCTTCTACCAGGAAAGGTTTGTATAAACCATAATCATATCATTTGAAGTCCCATTAAGTCATGCTTCTAGTCCATTAGTTTGGAAAAGTTAGGCTGCCATTTTAATTCATGTAACCCCTTAGTACTCTCAGATATTCCTATATCCAAGTGAGTTAAGTAAACCCTTAGCCTGACCATAGAACTTCTGAATATACATGGTTAGTTGATGACACACTTCTCTCTCTGGTTACCTGAGCTCCATGAAACAATCATAAAGGAACAAAAGAACAAAGTCATTGGAGGAATATAACAACAATGGACACATGTAAGTTACGTGTTCGTTCACCTATGTTTCCTTGGAATCTGACAGATAGTAGGTAAAAAAATTTTGAATGATTAAAAACTGAATTAAGAGAATTGGACAGACTTTTTTTTGCAAGATGAAGATCTGCTGAAGGAGTGATAATAGAACATGGCAGATAGGAGTTGGTTACCATCTGTGAACTTGAAGAGGAGGAATTATTGATACTAGAAAAGATTAAACTTTTCCTTTCTGTCTTGTTGCCTCTCTAGGGCTGGAGTGTGTAATCCTGTTGCTGTCATGAATCTTGTTGCTGTCATGAATCCTGTTGCAGTTCACTCTTATCCAATTCTGTATGCTCCTTAGATCCAGAAACAGGCATGTTATGTCCTTGTGCATCTGCTCTGCCCAGTTACATGTTGTCATCCCTACCCAAGAAGAGTGCATTAGATCCAGTAAAAGCTTCATGTTCAGTTGCAAAGAGTGGAGCATTTCAAACTAGGAGTCCTGAAGCCTGCTCCACAGGCTTTACTGATTTTCTGCTTAACTTACGCTCTCACCTTAACTTCCACGTCCTTGAATCAAAAGACATTTTTGCTGGTCACCCAGGACAACGTTTTCTCTACTATTCCTCATAATTTCCCTACCAAATCTTAAAAGTATGATTCTCCTTTGAGAGTTAAAGGAGCAAAACCTGTATATGATGCCCATGATTCTTCATTTTTTAGAAGAAACCAGAAAGACATTTTGTAAATGGGCAGCTGACTGATATGGGGCTAGTAACGGAAGGGAGGCTTTGGAAGGGCTGGCTTTGAATGCGATTAACTTAACCGTAAAACCTGATGAAATCAATCAGTTCCTTCCTGAAGAGACCATAGCATGGTGCTGAAGAGCGTGATCTCAGGAATACAGATCTGGATTTAAATTCCTCTCTCGGGTGACTTTGTGAACCACATATTCTCTATGGAAATCAGTTTCTTCATCACTGAAATGGAGATAACTGGTATGTCACTGGAGTTGTGTACTGATTAATGAGGTAATGTCTGTAGTGGTTAGTATAGTATGCGGCACATTTAACAAGTGAGTCTGCATGAAGCTGAAAAAAGGACACCAAAGGACCAAAACTTATCATTGTTCATCTAACACATCCAGAGGATACAGAGTCTGAGTGTGAAGGAAATGATCATTCAGGTCCCTGGGGAATTGAACTCGTGTAGGACAGGTGCAGTACATCAGGATTTCCTGCGGCCCCTAGGAGCCACCTTTCAAGGCCACCCACTTCCCACTATACTCATCAAAGCAACACTGTGGTGAGAAATTTAGCTTCCAAGTTTCCTGCTGCCTGGGAGAGCTCTAAATATTATATTCCAGTATTCTGTTCACTTAGCAAAGGGTATTCCCATTCCAAATACAGGAATTACAGTTTGATCTACATTTTAGATTCTTGTTTGTTTCATTTACATGAGTCACTGTCTAATCTTGATCCTGTGTAGGATGAACTCAGTAAGTGACAGCTGCTGTGCGGAGTCATAAGCTTTTCCACACTGTCTCTATTTCATGCCTTGCCTTTCCCTTTCCAGGGGTGATCTCCTGTGTCCAAATGACACTGGTTTCTCTCTGTAGATTCTCCCACCACCATTGACCTGGCTCCACTCTGTGGCTACTCAAATCTTCTGTGGTACCTGAGACCCTGCTCCGTCCCACGCCAACCATCAATTCAGGGGAAGCAGCTTTTATCAGGGCTTCACTGGCTATGGGGGGATTAACGGTTCAGAGACACACTGAGCCTAGATCTGTCTGCTGTCTGATTTTACCCAAGTACACACATATTTGGCTGATGCTTCCATATCTTCCTGCCCCAAAAGGCTAATTTCTTCTGGAATTGAGATAGTTTTCCTCATTCAGGGGAGGAGATATAGTTCTTGCCTCTGGCCCTTTGAAGTTTCTCTCTCTGATACCCAGAGCCTGTTTCTTAGCTCTAGCAAAATTTCCCCCAAATTTCCATTTTATTTTCTAGTGTGAACAAACATGATTCTGTCAGAGGGTCTGAGATTAACTGTAGGAAACAAGAAATCCCACAGCTTCTCTGGGGTGTTGGCTATTATCCCCTGTCTCCAGCCAGTTCATTCTTTTAGACTTATTATAACTAACTGTGACTAGTAGAATTTTCTTTTTTTTAGTATGTTTATCTCAAAGTAGGTCAACTGTTTCCATTATCATTCCCCACCTCTCACCTCTCCCAGTCTTTTGTTACAAGTACCCAAAATCTTTATTCTTACTGTCTGGCTATTCATTAGGGTAGGTACAATATTTGATCTGCTTCTGGATTCCTCCACTTTTCTCCTGCTTTTGAGGTATTACTTACATGCAATAAGAGTTATTTATTTTAAGAACACATTTTGGTAAATTTTGTAATCATATACGTTATAGAAAGCATCACTACATTCAAGACAAGGCAAGTTTTTCACTCTAAAACATTTCCTTTCTTCACTGCTTTGTAGAGGTGCCTAAATCCTTGAAGCACCATTTACCTCAGACTTAAAGATTCTTTATAGTGAAACACTTTAAAGGAAATTTTATTTAAAAGCTTTAATCTGGGTGATACGTTCAAAGTTTTGACTTTGGGAGACTTCCAGGTTTGATGTTCCAGTTGTATCTGAGCTTTTTCTCTCTGCTAAAGGCCACATTTGCCATCTACCTCTGCTATTGATGTAGAATAATGTTCACAGATGGCAGGTATCTTGGGCAAAAATTAACACACTGGCCTCATACCCTTTCCATCCTTGCCAACTGCCATTTTAACAATTCTTGGTCAGCCTCACAACTCATCCATCAATGGCCAGCCTTTTCCCAGCTAATGAACTGAATGAAGTGTCACAATCAGATCTTAGCAGCTTTAGAAAACTGTGCTGTCCAAAAGGCATTTTATTCTTTTCTGTTCTTTATAGAATCTCTTCCACTCCATTCAGCATTTCAGGTCTTCATCTAGTAAATGGAAGTGCTCTTTGTTTTTTCCATGCTGATTTTATTGCATATATTTATCTGTCCACCATGATTATGTGTGACCTTAGTAGAGCAATTATGGCTCACAGAATCTTCATTTCTAACCATCCATCCATCTAGCCAGCCAGCCAGCCAGCCAGCCATTAACCCACCCATCCACTCAACAAGCATCCATGTGTAGGAATATGTAATTTACATATGCCAGGCATGAGACAGCATTGCATTTTACAGTATTATCTAATTGGACCCTTAACAAAACACTGATTTTACACTTGGAAAAAGTAGGTGGCTTACCTAAGGAAACTGAAGACAATAAATGATAATGCCCTAACTCAAAATCTGATTTTGTCTGATTGCAGAGAGTATTCTTTGTCCTGAGTTCTGATTTGGTTTGTTTTGTGTGTGTGTGTGTGTATGTGTGTGAGTGTGTGTGTGTGATACCTCAGTGGAAATACTGAGTAGGGATTTGGCTCTGTGAGCCTGAAGTTCATTTGAAAGGTCTGGAACAAAGATAGAAATTCAAGAATTATTGACACACGGATGGTTTTGGAAGCCATGCACATAGATGGGATTGGCAACTGAGACTGGAGAGACAAGATCAGAAGAGGTGATCCAACTAGAATCACAGCCCAGACTCTGGTTGTAACATTCTGTACTACTTTAGTCTCCACATGTTTGCTTGTCTCTGTCAGCTGTTCTTCATGCTTTTACAGGAAAACCTATTCACAGCATTGTCTCTTGGTATCCTGCTGCTCTGAGGAACAGATGTTAAAAGTGGAAACTCTGCTTCCACTCACCAAAGTAAAGGAAGAAGATGCTTCTTGAGTACCCATCCTCTAGATACCACGGCCATGCCTAGGTCTCAAGTCTGACTTACCAACCCCATAGCTACCCACTCAGTCACTGGGAGTCTGTTGTGTGCATCATCTGTCTCCGAATCACCCAACTCCATTGCCCAAGGAAACTTTTCCTAACCTAAGAAAGCCTTCCTCTCCTCCCTGACTTAACCTAGACAAAATTGGAATTTATCATGGAGTTCACCTATTATGGGAAGCAATGTGTGGAAACTCCCGAAATGTATACATGAATGAAATGCATTCATGTCTAGTTTACAACTGGAACATCAGACCTGGAAGTCTCCCAAAAATTTTAGATTCTCATTTTATTTTTAATCTAGCCGGAAATTTGCTTATCTGTTCTTTCTTACAAAGTCCATCCCCAAACCAATGCTTGGTCTTTCTCAACACTGTTTCCTAAGCCCACCTCAATTCTATTTTGGGAATTTAGGGATTCTTCTATGACCCTCTGGTGGGAGGCCTAGATTTATTCTTTATTGATTTCAGGTTAATGAGAAGTTTCTAGTTGAAGACGATGTTCACTTTTGTGGATCACATTTCATACTCCTGCGGCCCACTAAGTAGGCTGTTCATCCCACCATACAAATCACATGTATCAGAGATGGCTGAATGCTTTTACTACTATAATGAGGACCAAGGCCAGGTAGATGCCTAGTCCTAGGAATTATGCTGTATACATAATGTTCATCCCTGAAGAGAACCAGTAAAATAGAGAAGATGACGTAGGTTTCTATGTCTTTAGAAAGTCTTGGGTTAGATATTTAGGAGAATTTTTTTTTGGCCCTGGAGATGAGTGAAACTTTTTAACACAAGAAGACTGCAGCAGTCCTTTTTGTTATTTTTATTTTTAAAAGAAAACAAATCACTTCCCAAAAATAGTTTAAATGCCATCCTGCCTGGAGGAAGGGCAATGGGCTAAATAACTTCTCAAGGTCTTCCTTAACCCAAGGACTTTTACGGCCAGTCATTCAGAAAAATGTGTTCATTGAGTAAACGCCAGCTAACTGCACTTTTCCAAGTGAAAATTCAAATACCCTGTTTCTGATAGGTGTCCAAGTTTCAGTGATAAATTGCTATTCTGCATGAAGAACCACAACATCTTCTCTCAGATGTCAAAATCTTCTTTTATCAATACAAGCAAATATCTATTTCCCTAAGACATCTGGCTGATTCCCAGGCAAATCTGAGTGAGTCGGCAACTCAGTACTAATTATCTGCCTGGTTTGTACTGGATCGTGAGCACCTAGGAGAGGTAACAGACTCTGCTCATCCTGGCTCAGGAGGGAGCAATAGGTATGGGTGATTTAAAGACTCTACATTAGGGATTGAGGGACTTGAGTTTGGTGTTGGCTCAGCCCCCAACTAACTGTGGCACAACTTTCTGTGCCTCTTTGGACCTCAAGACATAGAGGTTAGGAGTGCAGATGCTGGACCAACATGGGTCTATAACTTATTAACTGAATGACCTTGCATGAGCTACTTAAACCCTTTAAAACTCTGTTTACAGTTTAGCCTTCTGTAAAACTCTGATAATAGCACTTACTTTATAGAAGCACAGTGAAAATTAAATGGGAGAATTTATGTATCTTGTGTATTTGATCACTTGGTACAATATTAGGTGGCTCACTACCTGTTAGATGTTGTCATTTGCTTAGATTTTATTTGTAGAATCAGGAGATTGGGTAAAGATAAAAGATTCCTTTCCACTATAAGAGTCAGTGAGTCAAACACAATTTTTTTGTAGTGATATCTACTTCCTCTCCTTCCTCAATCTCCTTCTTCTTGGGGTCCCCACAATTTCCTGCAAACACAAGGCCAGTTGGTATGTTGCCTGCTGTGCTGAATTTCCTTTCCCACAGCACGGGGCTCCTCCCTTGCTGCTCACACCTCCACATGGTGGTCCTGTGTTTGATGAAGGATCCTGTCAGGTCTACAGGTGTACATCCTCCTCCTCCCTGGCCATTAGTTCTGTCAAGCACTGAGCAATGTTGTTGCCAAGCCTTCCTCTCCTGTGAGCAATCTGCGAGACTGCCTGACATTTATAAGTTCCGGAGCTGTTTTTCCCCGGAAACAAAGTCATCTCCCAACTTTTACATTATAGATCATCCTGGAGCTTTATTTTCACCATCACTGAGCTGGAAAGGGGACGAAGATCTCCCATATATTTCTCCTCCTCAAAACCAAGCATCTTAAATAAAAACCCTTTTGATTTTCATCTTGTCCATCTGCTCTCCTAATGCTCAAATGAAAACGAGACTTTGGCTTTTGATTTTCACTCCTTTGTCAATTTTCCAGTGGCTGCCAACCCAAGAGCAGCATGGACAGGCTTCAGCAACTCCTCATGGGTGAGAATGTGAGGGTGGCAGCTCCATCACCAGGCACCTGGGGCTGCCTGGGTGTTCTCTCAGTGCCAGTTTTGCTAATGCCCCAGGACTAGTTTGACTGAATGGCTTTTATAATAATAAAGTCTGTGTGGCAGCCTGGGAAGAAAACTATTCTTAATAGCATGTGTTGGCGGCTGGGGGTGTCGGGGAAAGGTACATGCGGAAGGCAAGAACTTCAGAAGCTTGGTTTGAATTTCTAACTCATCTCAAGCTTCCCTGCGCTTTCAGGATAATTTAGCTCTCCAATCACTGTAAGAATGTAAATGTCCTAATTTATGGAACAGTGCTAATAATTTATTGTGTTGATCTTATCAAGGGCATTTGCCATTTGAATGAAGAGCACATGAAAAGTGTGTTTAACCTCCAATATGCTGCTCTAATAATGGAATTTCAGGAAGCCTCTTAGCTGATTGAGGAAAATGTGTTTGCTCTGGAGTGTCTCCCTGGTATTTCTCAAATCTCAAATCACACATGTAAGGTAGCCGTGTAACTCTAATTATATTTCAGGCTGATTTCACACACACACATGTGCCTTGGGTGGGGCTTCCTTCCCTGCCTGCTGCTGCTTGATGGGTCTGGATGGATACTGGATTGACAGTGACCCAGACTGACAAGAGCTTGTTGTTCTATTACAGAATTGTTATTAAGTTTTATTTTTTCATCCCTTTGAATTTTTGAGATATTGGTTTTTATTCTACTCTGCTCTTCACCGAAGGGAAGGAGAAATGTATTTGGCAGGTGCAGTTCATAGTTTTAAATTTAAATTGACTTTATCCTTTTGTCGTTCTCCCTCCAAATCCTCTATTTATTTATGTTTCACCATCTCCATATCTTACTTTACTTTCTCTCTTTGATTTTCCCTCTCCTTTCTTCCCTTTCTCTTCTCTTTTTCTCTCTGTCTCACACACACAGAGATGGGTGCACATATACAGATACTTCCTTAATTGTATCTTTCTGGTTTTCATGCACATAATTCCTTTTCCCCTGCTTTTTAAGCTCTGATTCTCAAGTGATGTCTCCTACGATTTGATGACCATTACTCAGTGAAGGCTAGAAAGGGCATTTCTGGATCCTGATATTCTTTTGGTTTCCTTTCCTTTGCTTAGACATACAAGCTCCTTTGTGCTTGGCAGTTTTGGTTAAGGGTTTATTGACTCCTACCTTGAGACATACTCTGATGGAGAGTAATACTTATATGCTTGACATAGAAAACTCTGGCTACCCTTATTAAATTACCTAGCTTGGGAATGCTAAAAGGTAGAGGTGTTCCAGATTTTGTGGGGCCTGAAGGTAATACGAGACAAATAATATAAAATTACAAATAAAAATTATATTTAGAGCCTTAAAGGGAACCATGCAAGTGAAAGGTCTTGAAGCTTTAGGCTCACTAATTTCAGGATGAATTTAATTCTAGAGTGGGGTCCTCACTGCAAGACCCTGAAAGGTTTTACTTTGCCTAAAGTATTGCTTCTTTTGTCGTAGTTTTTAAAGATGCCCTCAATCATTCCTGCCATGTATTCATTTACGTTTAAAACTAATTTACAACTGCTTCTGAGCCTGTTGTTGAAGGCCCCTCTAGTTGCCACCCTGTCTTCCTATCACATCTGTTCCTGACGCCTGATTTTGGTTCCAGCTTCTGGCCCCTCAGGTCTTGACGTTCTCTTCTATTTATCCTGAAGACTGGATTAAATCTAGACTGGATTAAATCTCCCTACATTTCCTCTAGATTCATGGAGAGATTCCCTGTTGTATTCTCAGCCTCAAGGAACCCAAATTTCACCCAAATTTCATTGCCTGGGGGCAGTGTTTAGAAAATGACAAAAATACTTTTTAGAATAGTAAAGTCCGTGAGACAGGTTGGACCTGGTTGTCTGGTTAGAAATTGGAGAATAGGCTTTGGACAGTTACATAGATTTATTTCCACCCATAGTGAGTCCAGGTCAATCCCTTGACTGGGCTCCATCTGTCTCTTCAGTCATATATCAGCTCCTTCCATCCTAAGAGAGAACAATGTTATTTGTATCTTTTACCAAACTTTGCAATCTTACACCATGTAAAGGAAAGGCATCTCCTGTTGTACTACTGCACTATTGGCATTATACCCAGGGGGGTCTAGAAGTACAGATGCAGGAAACTCAGCCCACTCTAAGGATGCACGATGGCTTCTATGAGGAGGTTACAGAAGACCATGTCAAGTCAACCAAATTGATCCTTATCTTCAGGAAAATGGGATCCACTGAAGGATGTGAAGCTCCACTGAAGGTTAAGCCTTCACCAGGTTTTCCTTCCAAATATCTCCTGCTAACAGTTTACAGAATATGGCTTGGGGGAAACCCTACTCAAGCCAGGGAAGATAGTTGGTCAGCCATTACAATCCAATTGAGAGACCATGACAGGGATGGCAGGGACAGAGAAGGGGCAAAGGAAACAGAGAAGAGGAGAATGCTTCAAAAAATACTAAGAAAATACAGTAAGTAGAACTGAATAATTTGGAGCTTGAGGATTGCACGAGGACCAAATCTTTTCTGACTGTCTCTGTCTACTTCATTCGTTTTCTTGCTAGGATAGAAAGAAGATAATGTGTTTCATCTTTTGTAAGGTGAGCTGTAAGTTGTATTACCCAATATAGACCGTAGCAGGTTAGGGTGAAGAAAGGAAATTCCCCTTAGCAGGATGTCAAATCTTAATTAGCTACAGACCTGGGTTCAGCTGCCATCGCTAGTAGGCATTCCCCAGCTGTCTTCCATGCCCTGTTGCTGTGTCTGGGCTTGCTTTTCTCTCGCAGGATACTGATTTTAGAGGGTGGCCTTGCCTTTCCCCAGTGTTTATGATGGGTGAGACAAGGCTTTTGTGGCTGTGAAGAGCACTGTAATTCACAGAGCTCAAAGCCTCCACTGGGTGAAGCTCAGATATATAAAGCATAGCCTGCAAACCAAGGCCTCCTGGATTCTAATCAGACAGGGCTGATTCCTCTCCTTCCAGTGGCTTTTATGACCCACCCTTGCCTGAGATGACGAAGTTTCTCGTTGTCCACCAAAAAGTAAAAATCCGTAAGAGGCAATTCAATTTCACAGGTCATAAAGTTATATGTTCACTTCTTGCACTTCTTCTTCTTGTTTATTATGGTGGAAAACTTCCGAGTTCACCATCTATATTTTGTCAGTGGATAAAAATTGTTTTATCCTACATGTTTCTCCTGCATCCTGCCACCCTCTGTCCTCACCCTGGCCTTGCTTATTTCTCATTCTATTCCTTATCTAAGAGATCCTTAAATCAAAACTCACCACTTCCTGGCAGATAATAGCAACCTGCCTGTTGCTGAGACTGGAAATGCATTCCCTCTGGGTGACAAAGTTTTGGTGGCATGAAGACCAGAGGAGGCAAGTGAAAGAAGGGGCAGAGACTCCCTTTTTTAAGCAGCAGACTCCCTGTTCAGAGTAACTGCTTAGTTTTTCTTTTCCCTTTGGCCCCCAAAGCTTTACATACACAGATACAGTGCTCTCATCCTGAGTATGGTAGAAATCTAGCTTCTCTGTTCATTGTTCCCTTATTTCCATTAAACTCTGATATGGAGGTGTGTTTCACAGTGTTAGCCTTGCACATAGCTTGTTGCGGAAGCAGCCTGCTGTGTCATGGAACTTCTTGTCCCCAGAGCCATGGCTGATTGAACCAGGAATCAAACTTGATTTGAATCAGATTAAAAGATAGCCAGCCAACTCGTTACCTAACCTAGGACTCACATGGCCCCGCACAGAGATAGCCTGGGCCAATCAGATTCTCCCTCTTGAGAATATATTTTCTTCCCCTATCATTTTATTATGAAACATTTAGACAAGTTGAAAGAATTACACATTAAATGCCTATAAAGTCACCATTGGATTCTACGATTAACATTTCATTTTATTTATTTTATTACATATCTATCCCTCTGGCCATTCTTCTAGTGATCCATCAATATATCTTATTTTTTAATGCATGTGAAAATAAGTTGCACACCTCACTATAGTGAGAGACATAGAATGTCGCATCTGTTGTTAACTTATGGAGAGTGCTGGAGCTAGAAGATCACGTAGACTAGGAGAGAGAAAGATGACTGGGTTGAGTAGTAGACAGCTGAGAAGTGAAAGACCCAGTTTGTAAGGGGCACGGAGCAGGCGTGCTGAGGAGAGCAGAGGCACATGGCTGCACAGAGATGCAGAAAGGGCCTCAGTTCAGATGCTTTTCCAGTACTCCAATAATTCCCACGGGACCCAGCTGTACGTATTTTTTAATTTTGGGTTTTTAGATATAATGAGATTTCTGAGGACCCTTAAAATGCCTCATTGTATTGGGAGGACAAGGCGGGCGGATTGCCTGAGCTCAGGAGTTCTCAACCAGCCTCGGCAACACGGTGAAATCCTGTCGCTATTAAAATACAAAAAAAAAATTAGCCAGGCATGACAGCGTGGGTCTGTAGTTCCCACTACTTGGGAGGCTGAGGCAGGATAATTGCTTAACCCGGGAGGCAGAGGTTGCAGTGATCTGAGATCGCACCACTGCACTCCAGCCTGGGTGACAGAGCGAGACTCCATCTCAAAAAAAAAAAAAAAGTCTTCATTGTACGTGAATTCGATGTGTGGCTGGCAACTTAAAGATTCTCACTTTAGCACCATGTTTATTCCAGCATATAGTCACTGGGCTCCTACCATACCAAATGAATGTGTTAGGCACTCTGAGGACACAGTTTCCTCTGCCTATAATGCCCTAGCCCTGTGACCTGCCAGATAAACTCCTGCTCTTCTTTTAATGATGCCTTCTCTATGAAGCCTTCCCTGACTGGCCAAGGCAGAAAGAATCAAGCTCTTATTTGTGCTCCTAAGACCCTTATGCATATTTGCACTGTGCTAATTTCAACATTGTGCCTTATTTATTCATTTTTGAGATAAGGTCTCACTCTGTTGTCCAGGCTGGAGCTTAGTGGCATCATCATAGCTCACTGCAGCCTTTAACTTCTGGGCTCAGGTGATCCTCCTGCCACAGCCTCCCAAGTAGCTGGGACTTCAGGCATAAGCCACTGTGCCCAAGCATTGTGCCATATTTAATATTTTATGTGTCTTAGTTCTCTGCAGGCTTTGAGTGACAAAGCAGATAATGCATTAGTCATTTTTGTATCCCTGTGAACTAAGTCTATTTAACACATAGTAGGCCTGCAATAAACATAGCAAGATTGATACATATTTGATTCTGTTGATATGAATGGACCGGAAAGCCCTCTGGAACTGTTCTGCAGGAGAATGGCTGCTGCTATCTTCTCCAGGCACTGCTCAGATCATCTAGTAAGAGAGAAGCTTTCATAATGAATACCATGAGCCAATAGTCTCCCGCTGTGGCGTTTTGGCCAAAGAGCTTCTTTGGTGGCTTAAAAATGGGAAATTATCCCCTGCACGGTATTTGAGTGAGGAGATATTCTCCTCCATTGGGTCCAGCCAATAACTGAGCATAAGGGTACATATTAGGTAAAGGAATAAGACTTTGCCATTTCTGCCCAACATGCATATGGCCAAAACTTTCTCAGAGCTGCACGGCAGTCTTCTGAGGCTCTTCCCACCACATCCTTCTTCCTCCCTTCTATCCTTTCGGGGATGCTGGATTTGCATTACAGTCTCAAGGTCTCCCCTGCTGACTCCTGCTCCTTTGCTTCTATCCTTTTCATCGTTATTATCCCCAGTGATTTGCTTGCCTTTCTTACACTGTTTTGATATCTGCATCTTTGAGAATCCAAACTGACACATTTGTTACCAGAGCTAGATCAAGAAGACAAGAGGCAAGATGGAGTCTGGGAACTGAATCTCTGACCACCATCTGGCTATGGTATGTGGTTCATGGACAGTTCTTAGCCTAAGGTGGCAGCACCTTGGTCAAACTTTCACCAGTTGTGGACCTGGAAAATGCCCCAGTGAAAGAAATGTCCTTCCTAATGTGAAGACTCAGGCATTGGAAAGGTACACGGGGACAATGCACAAAGGGCAGTGGGATTGGCTCATTATTACTAAGTTGCCTTGACCCCCTACAATGTGACAAACAGAAACAGGGTAGTTAACGAAGAGCTAAAAAATTAAGCATGTTGGCCAGACAGCTCTTTTGGTAGCTTAAAAAGAGGTCATCACCTGCAGTGGATGATTAGATACAGCCGAGGAGTAAATGCAGGATCCAAAGGTGAGGGTCACTGAACTTCAAGCATTAAATGCTCAGCCAAAGGCATTATGTTAAGGTCAGAGTTTTTTCCCAGGTTGAAAAAACTTCAGACCCTGAAATATAGTTACAGGGACAACTGGGTGGATGTCATGGAGATTGTGTCTCTGCAGATTGCCCTTAAGTCTCAGAGTGTGCAGTTTGCTTGTCCCTCCCTAATAAGGCATAGCATTAGTTTGGGAAGACACTGCAGAGGACTTTACTCCACAAGGCAACAGATGCCCACGTCGGGAGCTGCTTGTACCTCTTTTCCCAGTTACCAGGCAAATTACTAGGGTTATATCCCCGCATAACTAACCTGGAGAAGTATTGAACCTCATAAGGAAGAAAGGGGACTATATGCCATTAGGTATGTAAGAATCAGCCAGCTTTTACTGGAAGAAGCCAGAGGAGTATCCATTAAAATGAAATTTCAATATGAACAGAGATAAGGACATATTCAGTGACTTGGGATGTTGTCTCAGGATATTGTTTTATATCCTAGGAAAGATTTTAATGTTTGGGACAAAATCACTGCTAGAGTGATGCTTAGAAACCTGTAGAAAACAATAGCCCATGCTCAACCACACAGAAATGCCTGAGTTATTGTAAAAGATGGTATAGAAATGATCTAGAAGGCTCAGGCTCAGTGAAATGAGTGTGCCAGAGTGGATGTATTATCAGAGGCCAGAAGATTATGTTCCAGGGGAAGACCAAGAGGATGCTGTATTCATGCAGGCCATCAAAAAGGAACTGAGAGTGGGGCGTAGCATCCATAATAATTTCAGTGGTAGTTCTCCAGCACAGGTCAGGGCTGACAGTAGGAGTGGCTGTCACAAAGCTTGGTTTATTAATGCAATGAAAATGATGGGGCCCCAAAGTAAAAGAGGCCAAGTGGAATTTCTTAACCTACAGAAGCTTAAGAGCTTCAATGCCATAATGACAGATAAGGATAGAGGGGCAGCCAATGGTGATTAACATGTGGGGAATTAAGAAGATGGTTGATTATACCTGAGATCTGAAGGGCAAGATAGATGGGGAGCCAAAAAAGATGTTTCTGATTATATGATTAAAATGGGGCAAGAATGGAAAAGCAGAAGGCTGATGCTAGTTGCTAGTTGCACTAATAAAATATCATGACCCATTGCTCAATTCCTAGGCCTAACTCAACTTTCACATCAGAGCCCATTGAGTTAAGAGTTGGTTAAGTCTACCGGAGTAAGAATCAATGTCACAGCAAGTATATATTGCAAAGATTCCTCTAGGAATCTTTTTCAAAGGGACATTTGATCACTTACTTGGATGACTATACACTGGGGAAAAAAGGGAATACTCATTTTCCTGAGTATTGGACACAGAGTCTGAGTTGACATTGCTTCCCAATGATCCAGAGTATTATCCTGGCTCCCATATTAGAATGGAGCATACAGGAACCTGGAAATAAATGGACACAGGATTAAATCAGGCTTGCAGTGGGTCCATTTCTGGAGTCTCCAACAGTATAACTGAGATTAAAATACATGGTAGTGGAGTAACCTGCACCCTTGAATCTTGGCTTGTGGGGTAAGAACTACTGTTGTGCAAAATGCGAAGTAGAAATTTCTGAAACTGCCCCCCCATGCCACCCATGGGCAAGAACAATATCACATTCTAGATGGCAATGGCAGAGATTAGCGTCACTCTTCAAGATCTAAAGGATGTAGGACTGGTGGTTCCTATCCTAGCTCCATTTAATTTGTCCATGAACCCTAAAGAAATCAGGTAAATCCCTGAAATGACTGTAGACTACCACAAACTAAACCAAGTAACATTCCTGAATGCATCTGCCATGCTGGGTATTGTATTGTAGCCACTAATTGGGCAAACACATTTTTTTCTGAATGAGAAAAGAGGACCAGGAATTGCTCGCATTCATACAGAATGAACAAAAACATTTCTTTACAGGTTTACCTCAGCGCTATGTTAACTCTGCCATGCTTGTTGATAATAAAATTCAAAGAGATGTGGACCATCTGGACATACCGCAGGATATTATATTGATCCAGTACAGCTATGATATCATGCTAATTGGACAAGGTAAGCTAAAACGACTGCTCTGCTGGGGGCCTCAGTAAGATGATGTGCTTCAGAGGATAGAAGATAAACTCTGCAAAGATAAAGTAACCTGCTACTTCATAAAAGTTTTCAGGAATTCAGTGATCTAGAGTGTGCCAGGAATCCCCTCCAAAGCAAAATAAAATAAAATAAAATTTAAAATTCTGTATCTTCATCTAACTACAAATAAGAAAGCAAAAATAAGTAAGTAGGTCTTTTTTTTTTTTTTTTTTTTTTTGTAGCTGTCACCTGGGCTGGAGTGCTGTGGCATGATCACGGATCACTGCAACCTCAACCTCCCAGGCTCAAGTAATCCTATCACTTCAGCCTCCTGAGTAGCTATAACTAAAGGCATGTGCCACTAAGCCCAGCTAATTTTTGTGTTTTTTGTAGATATGGGGTTTTGCCATGTTGTGCAGGCTGGTCTCGAACTCCTGGGCTCAAGCAATCCACCCACCTCTGCCTCCCAAAGTGCTAGGATTACAGGCCTGAGCCACTGTGCCTGGCCCTGTAGGTCTTTTTAGTTTCTGGAAGTAGCATATTCCATCCCTCCGCATTCCTCTCTCTGACACACCCCAGGTCATAGGACAGGGTGCCAACTCTATGTGGAGGCTGGAGCAGGAAGGGGCTCTTCAATAGGTCCAAGCTGTGGTGTAAACAGGGCCTCCTTTTGAACACTGTCATCTATTAGATCTTTTGGTGTTGGAGGTATCAGTGGTAGGAAAAGATGCAGTGTGGAGTTTGTGGCAAGCCCCAAGGGAAGAATCACAATAGTTTCCTGAGATTCTGGAGCTAGGAGCATCATGCACCTTTTGAAAAATAGTTCCCAGTATGCTATTGGGCCCTGGTAGCTGTGGAACACTGGACCATGGGACACTAACTGACCACACATTCAGAACTGCCCCTCATGAGCTGAGTCCAACCAGACCTTCCAAGTCATAAAGCTGGGTGGGCCTAGCAGTGGTTATTATAAGAAGGAAGTGGTACAGGTGAGATTGAGCCCAAGAAGAACTAAAGGAGAAATAAACTGCGGGAGCAGGTAGCTAACCCAGTACAGTTGCACCAACTTACCTTTTCCAGCTTAACTCCACATATTTCTCATGTATCTGGGGTGATTGGGCTATCTGGGCTTGTTCTTATGGTGGTGGATGAAGGGCAGATGTCAAGTCCCAATGCCCTGGCACATTTTAAGCCCTGACAAAGAGGGAGAGGGTAGTGATCCTCTGCTAAGCAATACTCCAAGCTGTTCCAGTCTGATCTCTTATTCATAAATATTCAGGTCCCTCCCACGTATATAATATACTCATACCTTACCAAGATCCCGCAACGTCTCAGCAAATTATGAAACAGGCTCAAAGTCCTTACAATTTATTTCAGATCTCATATCTGATCTGACAATTTATATCAGACTAGGTATGCTCCTTTTCATCTAAAAATCTAGGTACGAACAATGACAAGTTAATTGCCCATCACTCACCCAGCATTGAACAAGGACAGCACAACTGCAATAGACGTGTTCAAAAAGGGGACGAATAAGGATGGACAGGCCAATGACCCTTAACATGCTGAGTTGCTGCTAAGTCCCCCTACCTTGAGGGTAAGAAATGTTCTTTAATTAGGCCCCAATTAATTAGGCCCGCAGGAGAGTGGCAGGTCCCACAAGATTGTTAATACCATAGACTAGTCCACTGTTGTCCCTAGTTCTCAGTTTCCCCATTTCGAAGGTCCTTCTCTATCCATCCAGCTCTTTGGCCACTTCTGAGGATAGTACTGGAGAATATACCCTTTTTGGAAGCTGAATGGCTTTTTAAGTCGGCTTCCTGCTTGTAGAAATTTGGAGGTCCAGAGATCTTATTGTATCTTTCACAGCCTTAGACTCTTTTAGTCCAGGCTCATAACACTTTTACTAACACAACTCTATCAAAAACATTATGGTCTTTCTCTATATTTGATTTTAGTCAAATGTATATACCAAAAATTACAACAATGATTCTTCTTGAAAAAACCTTTCTTCCAGTCTTTCACCCCTACTTAGCTTTTAGTAGTCTATGATCATCGGGCTTCTGTAGAACTGCACTATTAGACTTTCTAGGAACATTGCTGTCCAGATAAAAGTTCTAACAGAGAACATCTTCATCCTTTGACAGGTGTTTTAAATTATTTTTCTATTACTTATATATTTACTTGTTTATTTTTATTATTTATTTTTTGACATAGTCTCACTCTGTCCCCCAGGCTGGAGTGCAGTGGCACAATCTAGGCTCACTGCAACCTCTGCCTCCTGAATTCAAGTGATTCTCCTGCCTTAGTCTCCCGAGTAGTTGGGATTACAGGTGTGCGCAACCATGCCCAGCTAATTTTTGTATTTTTAGTGGAGATGAGGTTTCATCATGTTGGCCAGGCTGGTCTGGAACTCCTGACCTCAAATGATCTGCCCAACTCAGCCTCCCAAAATGCTGGGGCTACAGGCATGAACCACCGCACCCACTCTGTTGCCCAGACTGGACTGCAGTGGCATGATCTCGGCTCACTGCAACCTCCACCTCCCAGGCTCAAGCAATTTTCATGTTTCTCAGCCTCCTGAGTGGCTGGAATTACAGGTTTCTGCCACCAAGCCCGGCTAATTTTTGTATTTTAACAGAGATGAGGTTTCACAATGTTGACCAGGCTGGTCTCAAACTCCTGGCCTCAAGTGTTCCACCCCCTTGACCTCCCAAAGTGCCGGGATTACAGGTATGAGCCACCACACCCAGCCAAGAGGTTTTTTTGTTTTTGTTTCTGTTTTATTATATAAATAGGGTCTTGCTCTGTTGGCCAGACTGAAGAGCAGTTGCCAATAACAGCATCATAGCTCACTATAAACTCAAACTCCTGGGCTTAAACAGTCTTTTTCCCTCAGCCTCCCGAGTAGCTGGGATTACAGGCATGTGTCACCATGCCCAGCTAATATTTTTATTTTTATTTTTTGTAGAGATGGGGTCTCATTGTGTCTAGGCTGGTCTCAAGCTCCTGGCCTCAAGCAATCCTCCTGCCTTGATCGCCCAAAGTGCTGAGATTACAGGCGTGAGCCACCATGCCTGGCCCCTTTAAGGAGTTTTTAATAAAAAGTGTTAAAGGTTTAAAATCTTACTGATAGTAGCCTGGGTTGGGTTTTTCCCTGAAATCGTGTCATAAAGGTCATATTTTGATTTGGTAAGAAAGAGTTTTGTTTTCCACCCCTTCTAGTTCTGAAATTTTTAGACTCTTTATATTTCATCTTAATTCTGTTCGTGCCCAAGCCAATTCTTTTCTGAACTTATTACTCTCTTGTATCTTATTACACACAGTCAACAGAAGCCAGCTCGTATTTCCACATTTTGCCTCAGAATTCAACTCTACCATTTCATTTGTTACACTTTCTGCCTTGCAGATTATCATGAGAGACATTTTACCAACTATTTCACCATCTAGCACAGGTCACCATTTTTCAGCTTCGTTTAAGTTTTCTTGAGCCATATATTTTAAGTTTTTGTTAACATAAGCACCTGCTTCTAGATACAAATTCCTGTATCAATCAGGTATGACTGCATAGTAAACCATCCCCAAATTCATGGCATGTAATAATAAATGTTTATTATCTTGCTCACAAATCTGCAGGTCTTCCTGGCTGCCCTGCTTCAGATTGTGCAGGGTGACTGTGATGGCTCTTCTTTCTTGTGCCTGTGGGTCAGCAAGGGTGCATCTGCCCCACCTGCTACTTTTATTTTGTCACCAGTAAGGGATGGGTAGTTCTTCCCATGACAATGGCAAAAGCCCAAGCAAACAAGCCTCATTGCACAGACACATTCTAAGGCTTTGACCATGCCCCATTTGGTAACATTCCACTGGACAAATCAAATCACATGGCTAAGTCCTGCCAACAAAAATGAGGTTTCCATATTGTAAGTATGTCTTCTCACAATAGAAAAGAGTGGAATGAGTATTTTCTGAATGATAATCAGGACTATCATGGGTATGCTAATTTGGGAAAGTTTTGTTAGCAATATAAGTGGAATATTTGAATGCAGAGGTTGAGTATCCCCTATCTAAAATATTTGGGACCAGCAGTGTTTCAGATTTCAGATTTTTTTCAGATATTGGAATATTTGTATATATAGTCAGGCATCACATAACAATGATTTGATCAATGATAGGCCACATATACAATGGTGGTCCTGTACATTATAATAACATATTATAATACTCATATTATAATGATCTGTTATAATTGCCTGTATTATTCAGTACAGTTACATGTTGTACAGGTTTGTAGCCTAGGAGCAATAGATTATACCATGTAGCCTCTATGTCCAGTAGGCTATGTCGTCTAGGTGTATATGAGCTCCATAATGTTTGCACAACAAAGAAATTGCTCAACAATGCATTTCTTAGAATGTATTTCCATTGTTAAGCGATGCATGACTGTACATAATGAGATATCTTGGAAATGATACTCAAGTCTAAATACAAAATTCATTTATGTTTTATATATACATTATACACATAGGCCGAAGGTAGTTTTATATAACACTTTGAATAATTTTGTGCATGAAACAAAGTTTGTATACAGTGAAGCCTCAGGAAGCAAAGGCATCACTATCTCAGCACCTGTGTGGACAATCTGTGGCTGTTTGGCATCATTATTATTCCTGACTCTGAATTTATTTGCTGTTGATAAGCAATCATTTTCTTACACTTATTCTCACATAAGTACTTAACAGTAAAAAATATAACATATTATTAACACAGAGAAAATAATAATCCATTCAGGGTAACCAAGCAGCACAGTAGAATCACCAGAATACCTTCCTCAGCTGCTAAACAACAGCAGCAACAAATAACGGCAGGCTTTCACTTGGCACCTACAATACCATGGTTTAATTAAAAGATTATTGTACACAGTATTTTATTTTATTTTTTTTAGGTAAGAAGAAACATCAGAAGCAGTTGAGGAAACAGGAAGTGAGTCCCCTAGGAATGAGGAAGCATTCTGCTAGATAGCTTTTTAAAATGTTTCCTCTATATATGAAAATTAAACACCTTGCTTCTGAATGACTTTTGGGTAAACAATGAAATTAAAGCATAAATTAAAAAATTCATTGAAACAAATGAAAATAGAGACATAACATACTAAAACCTCTGGAATATGTCCAAACAGTGTTAAGAGGAAAGTCTGTGGCACCAAATGCCTACATCAAGAAACTAGACAGATCTCAATTAACAATCTAACATTGCACCTAAAGGAACTAGAAAACCAAGAACAAATTAAACCCAAAACTTGAAAAAAAAGAAATCACTAAAATCAGAGCAAAACTAAATTAAATTGAGACTAAAAAACCCACACAAAGGATCAACAAAAAGAAAAAGGTTTTCTTGACTAGATAAGCAAGATTAATAGACCACAAGCTAGGAAAAGAAAATCCAAATAATCACAATCAAGAATGACAAAGGCAACATCACAACTAATCTCACACCGAAATACAAAAGACCTGCAGAGACTACTGTGAACATCTCTATGCACATAATCTAGAAAATCTACAAGAAATGAATAAATTCCTGGAAATACACAACCTCCAAAGATTGAGGCAGGAAGAAATTGAAACCCTGAACAAACCAATAGTAAATGACAAAAATGAATCAGTAATAAAAACTTACTAATAAAAAGGCCTGGGACCAGATAGATTCACACATGAATTCTATCAGACATACAAAGAAAAGATAGTACCGATCCTACTGAAACTATCGCAAAAAGTTGAGGAGGAGGCATTTCTTCCTAACTCATTCTTTGAAAGCAGCATCATCCTGATACCAAAATCTGGCAAGAACACAACAAAAAAAGAAAACAATTGGCCAATATTCCTGAAGAACCTAGACACAGAAATCCTCAACAAAATACTAGCAAACTGAATCCAACAACACAGCAAAAAAATAATTCATTTCTGGGATGCAAGGATGGTTCAATATACACAAATCAATAAATGTGATTCACTACATAAATAGAAGTAAAAATGAAAACTGTATGATCATCTCAGGAGACACAGAAAAAGCACTGATAAAATTAAGCATCGCTTCATGATAAAAGCCTTAAAAAAACTAGGTATCAAAGGAACATACCTCAAAATAGTAAGAGTCATCTATGACAAACTGACAGCTCATATCATACTGAATGGGTAAAAGTTGGAAGCATTCTCCCTAAGAACTGGAACAAGACAATAATGCCCACTTTCACCAATCCTATTCAACATCATACTGGTAGTCCTAATCAGAGCAATCAGGCAAGAGAAAGCAATTAAAGGAAAAAAGGAAGTCAAATTACTTCTGTTTGCTAAGGATATAATTGTATATCTACAAAATTCTAAAAACTCCTCCAAAAGACTCCTATATCTGATAAACGATTTCAGTAAAGTTTCAGAATACAAAATCAATCTACAAAAATCGATAGCATTCCTATATACCAACATGGTCAAAGTTCAAGCTAAGAACCAAATCTAGAACACAATCATGTTTACGATAGCCACACATATACAAAAGACATCTAGGAATACATCTAACCAAGGAAGTATAATATCTCTACAAGGAGAACTACAAAACACTGATGAAAGAAACTATAGAAGACATAAACAAATGGAAAAACATTCCATGCTCATGGAATAGAACAATCAATATTGTTAAATTGTCCATACTGTCCAAAGCAATCTACAGATTTAACACAATTTTTATCAAATTGCCAATGTTATTTTTTAGAGAATCATAAAAAAACAATTCTGAAATTCATATGGAGCCAGAAAAGAACCCAAACATCCAAAGCAATCCTAAGCAAAAAGAGGAAAGGCAGAGGCACTACATTACCCAACTTCAAACTATACTATAAGGCCACAGTAACCAAAACAGCATCATGTTGGTACAAAACTGGACACATAGACCAATGGAACAAATTAGAGAACACAGAAAGAACTGTACATCTACAACCACATGTTCTTTGACAAAGTCAACAAAAATAAACTATGGGGAAAGAACACCCTGTTTAATAAATGATGCTGGAAACATTAGCTAGCCATATGCAGAAGAATGAAACTGGAATCCCACCTCTCACCATATAAAAAAATTAGCTTGAGAGATTACATTTGTAACGTCAAATGTAAGTTTGTAAAACAAAACCTTAAATGGAAGTTTTACATTTAAAGATGTAAATGAAAGACCTCAAACTGTAAAAAATCTTAGAACAAAACCCAGGAAACACTCTTCTGGCCTAGGCAAAAATTTGTGACTAAGACCTCAAAAGCAAATGCAATGAAAACAAAAATGGACGACTGGGACCTAATTAAAGTAAAGAGCTTCTGCAGGACAAAATTAATTATCAACAGAGTAAACCAATAACCTATAGAATGGAAGACAGTAATTGCAAACTATGCATTCGACAAAGGAGTAATACTCTGAACCCATAAGGAACTTAAATCAACAAGAAAAAACTCAAATAACTCCATTAAAAAGTGGGCAAAGGACACTAACAGACACTTCTCAAAGGAAGACATACAAGTGGCCAAGAAGCATATGAAAAAATGTTCAACATCACTAATCGTCAGAGAAATGCAGATTAAAACTGCAATGAGTTACCATCTCATGTCAGTCAAAATGGCTCTTATTAAAAAGTTAAAAAATAATAGATTTTGGCAAGAATGGAGAGAAAGGGAATGCTTATACACTGTTGGTTGGAATGTAAATTAGTTCAGCCCTGTGAAAAGCAGTTTAGAAATTCCTCAAAGAACTAAACAAAGAACTACCATTCAACCCAGCAATCGCTTTATTGGGTATCTACTCAAAAGAAAATAAATTATTTGTACCAAAAAGTCACTTGCATTCATATGTTTATCACAGCACTATTCACAAAAGCAAAGACATGGAACTAACCTAGATGCCCATCAATGGTGGATTTGATAAAGCAAGTGTGGTACATATATACCATGGAATACTATGCAACCATAAAAAATGATGAAATCATGTCCTTTGCAGCAACATGGCTAGAGCTGGGGCCATTATCTTAAGTGAATTAGTGCAGAAATAAAAAATAAAATACCACATGTTCTCTCTTATAAGTAGGAGCTAAACAATGGGTACATACAGATGTAACAAATCTACTGTTTTACATAGTAGATTCTGGGGACTCCAAAAGGGAGGAGGATGAGAGGAGGGAGAAACTATTGAAACATGACCTATTTGGTGTTATGTTCACTCTTTGGGTAATGGGATCAATAGAAGTCCAAACCCCAGCATTATGTACTATATTCATGTAACAATACTGCACATGTAGTTTCTGAATCCAAAATAAAAATAAATGGACTGTTTCCTCTAGAGTTATAAGCTGCTTAACAATGGTTTCTGTCTTAAAAGCCTAAATGCTGATATCAATAGTTGAATAGCAGTACAAGAAATGGTTACTATAGGTCAATATCTCTTATGGACATGGATGCAAAAGTTCTAAACAAAATATTAGCATATAACATCCTGTAATGGATTTACAAAGATGATATGTGATGACAAGATCTTGTGTTAGATCTCTTTAATGAAAGATTAGTTTAACATTAGACTGTCAATTACTATAATTCAGTGCATTGATAAATTAAGAAAAAAATTAAAATCATATGGTTATTTGAATAGATGTAGATGAGTGTTACAGGAATTCTACACATTTATATGATTTTTAAAAAACTGTTAGAAAATTAGAAAAAGAATGATTTATTTAACAGTTACATTAAATCCACAAGAAACCTCAAGTTAATTGTTAATTAATGGCAAAAAATGGACAAGTCAAAGGTGTTTATTCTTACCACTTGTATTCACCATTGCATTGAAAGTCCTAGCCAGTGCTAAAAGGCAAGAAAACATAATAAAAAGTAGAAGAATTTGAAAAGAGGAAATAAAAGTGTGATTTTTCACATTATATTATTGTATGTGTAGAAAACCTGCAATGATCTAATGTATTTGAATAAAGAAGAAAGTTAAGCAAGGATGTTGGATGTAAAATCACCATACAAACATTAATTGCATTTCTATACCCAGCAAAAACCACTGAGAAAATGTAAAGAATACATCAATTTTTCTGGCCTCTAGTAATAGTAGAATAGCTTGGCTGCATTAATCTTTCATTAGATAACAATTAAAAATATGGGAAGAATATTTTTAGAATTATCTAAGGTTTTAGATAAACAGGAGTATTACCACACACAGAAAGAAACTAATGAGGAATCAACGGTATAAAAATTAATGTTGAAGTATGTATTTTAGTTTGTGGCATTCTCCAATGCAGCAAATCCCAATGCACAGAAAGCCACAGTCTTATTGGCTTAATGTGTTAAGGAACAGAAATTGAGACTGGTTTAAAAAAAAAAAAAAGGTAGAAAGATGAGAAATCCTAGAAAATAGAGATCCACAGAGGAATGAACCCTAAAACCTGCACATAAAATCCACCTAAATCTTTGGCTGACTATTGATATCTTTGCATAGGGAAAATCCCAGAAAGGAGTGTGACAAATAGGAAAGAAGAAAACAACACACACACATTGAGGAAAATAGGAGAAGCTGAAAGAATTAAGGAGAGATTTAAGCTTTTGACAACTGCAGGAGAAACAAAGTTTGGAGTTTCAAGTCTAGTATAGTTAACAAAAATAATTCTTCAGGGGAAAATAACAAAATTCAGACTCTATACAATTTTCTTAATGTCCAGTATCAACCAATTATCAATACACATGTGAAAGACATAGAAAAACATGACCAATAACCAAGATTAAAATAAGTCAAAAGACCTCAACTCCAAGATGATGCAGATGCTGCAATTAGAAGACAGAGATTTTAAAGCAGATATTATGAATATGTTTAAGAACTTAGAGGAAGATATATTCATAATGAACAGATGGGGAATATAATTAGAGAAATCAAACCTATAAAAGAGAACAAAATGAAACTTTTAGGGCAGAAAAAGACTACAACTAAAATGAAAAATTCATTAAATGGGTTTAATAGCAGACTGAAGATGGTAGAGGAAAGTCAATAAACATAAAACTAGAACAACAGAAATTACACAAGCTGAGAAATGGAGAGGAAAATATTGAATAAAAAGAAACAAAGCTTTAGAGACCTGTGTAAAGATATTAAGCAGTCTAATATATGTGTATTTGGAGACCCAGAAGAAGAGACAGAGAATGGGGCAGAAAAACAAAATGAAGACATGTTGGATGAAAACTACCAAAACAGAATAGATAGTTCAAAATAAGCCCACAATGATACATTCAACTGATTTTTGATAAAGACACTGAAATGATTCAACAGAAAAAAGTTTTTCAGCTTGCTGGTGCAGTAGCTCATGCCTGTAATCCCAGTACTTTGGGAGGCCAAGGCAGATGGATCACTTGAGGTCACAAGTTTGAGACCAGCCTGGCCAACATAGTGAAACCCCATCTCTACTACAATACAAAAATTATCTGAACATGGTGGTGTGGGGGCTGCACGTACCTGTAAGCACAGCTACTCAGGAGGCTGAAGCAGGAGAAGTGCTTGAACCCAGGAGGGAGAGGTTGCAGTGAGCCGAGATCAGGCCACTGCACTCAAGCCTGGGTGACACAGTGAGCCTCCGTTTTTAAAAACAACAACAACAAAACGTATTTTCAACTATCGTGCTGAGTAGACTGAATATCTATGTGGGAAAAAAACGAACTCCAAACCCTTACCTCACCATACAAAACAAATAACAAATAGATGTAAAATTAAAAGCGAAAATTGGAAGATATGTTCTGAAGGTGAAAAATTTCTTATATATTGAAAACAATAATTATAAAAAGAAGTAACTAATCAGATATCAAAATTAAAAACGTTTGCTCATTGAATTAACTGTTACATAAACAAACAGGCAAGACAGAGACTGGGGAGACATATTATCTCATACATAGACAAACCACCCAGTGAAACTAGATTAAAATTAAGAAGTTTGATTTTTCAAAGGGAAATAAAAATTGTTTCAAACATATAATTGTCAAATAATTAATATACAGAATCTATTAAAAAAAATGCCTCAAGAACCACCCAAACATCCATTAAAATGAATAAACTACAAGAAGATAAAGAACTAGAAATGAAGAAAACCATAAAACAAAACACTTAACCTCATTCATGGATAAATGCTAATTGAAACCATAAGGAAATATTTCATATTCAATAGATTGGCAAACATTAAACAGTTTGACTATTTCAAGTTTGGCAAGGATGTGACTTCAATCAGAACTCTTATACACAGTATATAAAAATGAAAATTGGTGCCATTTTTTTTAACTTAGAATTACCCAGTTTACTTAAGAATATATATAACCTTTGACCTAGGAATTCTATTCCTTGATATACATTTACAGAAACTCTGGTCCATACCACCAGGAGACATGCATAGGAATGTTAATCCTAGCACTCTTTGTGATTAAAAAAAAAATTAGAAACAATCCAAATGTCCATCAACAATAGAATGGATAATATATTGCTGAATAAATGTGATACTATATACCAGTAGAAATAAATGAACTATAGCAATATACAGCAGCATAAATGAATCTCAGGAATGTGAAATTGAACAGGCAAAAAAGCAAGGCAAAGAAATATACGGTATAATTCCACTTATGTAAAGTTAAAAAACATGCAAGACTAAATAATATATTGTTTAGAAATAAGAATATAGGTCATAAAATAATAAAGAAAAACAGAAGATTTGATAAACAGAAAACTCAGGTTCTAAGAGAATATGGAAGTAGATGAGAGTGGCAATGAGCAGGTAGAGAAATTCTGGGATGGGTAACGGGAATATTCGATCTTTCAAACAGAGATATCAGTAGATGGATGTACAAAAGTATACAAAAGTATATGTATATAGTAATTTATATTCATTAAATCGTGAATAAATATGAAAATACATGTTTCTCTCTCTCGGTAACGTGTATCAACCTCACGGTGTTCACCACAATTCTGGAAGTGGGAAATGTGCCGTCTGAATCCCAGCTCATAGACCAGTTCATGCTTGACCCTTGTTCTCATCTTTTAGGTCTATTTCCTTTTCGTAGCCTCCACTCTCCCCTATCAACATAAAAACACATCCTATGACCAGTACTTGGGCATTATCAGGGAAAATGATAGGAATGTACTTAAAAATTAACTTAACCTTTCTCTCCAAGTGTTTGTTTTGCATTATGTTTATTTTTGAGGCTCTCATTAGTGGTTTAGTGGATCCTTGAGAGAAACTGGCCAGCCAGCACTTGAAAATACACACTAGGGTGGAGGCGTTTGACTTCTTGGCCCCAAGGTGTACGCCTTAGCACCATAAGGGTCTTCTTTAGCATACAGCCTCAGTAGATAAGGTCTACATGGTAAATAAGGGAGTGAGAAAGACTCAGTTATATTACTAGGAATGTTCTAAGGAAATGCAGGTTATCCTACAAAGGAAATGCAGGTTATCACTAAGAATCCCCGTCTCGTAGATAAGGAAATACAGGGTGTTAGAAGATATAAAGGTGCTGTCCTGGATAATGAGTGAACAGGGAATGTATATCAAGGTGTGCTGAGAGCAGATATCTACCTCTTAAAGAGGGTCGATATACACCCTCCAATCTTCTGTCTTCCTAATCATTCCCTCTTCCAGACCCCCCAGTGTATGCTTAAACAGAAGAGTCTTCCTGGTCTCCTCTGCACTGGGCACAGCTGTCTGCCACAGCCCCTCACCTGCTGAAAATGTATGCTTGCTCCAAGTTCCTCTCCACTCCCTCCTTGGTCAATAGTGCCTCACAACTGCTGAGCCATCCATATCCTCAGTGGAGCTGAAACACGACCAGAGACACTGACAGATGAGAGTCTCAGCAGCTTGGCAGCCTCACGTCCCCTTACCTCATCTGTCCCTAGCCACAGCTTCCAAACCAGCACCATTGCAAGGGACATAACACAGCAGCCAAGTTCACTGGGGCTGGGGCTGCCGTAGTTGGAGTGGCTGGCTCTGGGGCTGGGATTGGGACCGTGTTTGGGAGACTCATCATGGGTTATGCCAGGGACACTTCTCCGGAGCGGCAGCTCTTCTCCTACACCCTTCTGGGCTTTGCCTGCTGGGAGGCCTTGGAGCTCTTCTGCGTGATGGTGGCCTTTCTCATCCTCTTCGCCTTGTGAAGGAGCGACTCCATCTCCCATAGTTCTTTCTCCCATGTCTGGTGGGCCCTGTGTGTTCCTCTTCCTATACCTCCCCGGGTGGCCTGGGGAACATGGTTGGCTCAGGGTTTGACAGAGAAAAGACAAATAAACACTGTATTAATAAGGAAAAAGTAAACAGGAGAATGAGGACAGCATGTACCACTGCTTGGGTACTCAATGATACACGGGCACAGATACTGGTAAAAAGGAAACAGCAGTGGTGCCAGGGGAGTGGTAGAAAGTGGTAGAAATTATTACCCAGAGTGAGAAGGGGATTGTTGCCCCACTACTTTTCTTTGGACTTCTCTATCTAGGAGTATGATATTCAAATGAAAAGGAATAGAGCAGATATAGCCAAGGAAGGATTAAATCCCAAGAAACGTATGGAGCATATCAGACAGAACCTTGATGCCCCAAAGAGTCAAGGTCCCCTGGTTCAGTAAGTCACTGGAGTTCTGTCAGAATTTGTGTTGGTGCTTACAAAGCTATTTTCCTACATCTAAGACCAAAAATATCAACTACCCACATGCCCAACAAGTGGGAGAACTGCTTTACTAAAAGTTCACTGGAAAATATTAGGTGTTTTTAGTTGAATGAAAGCTGAAAACAACTCAGGCTTAATGAGAAGCACTGGAGTGACTCATTGTCTTACACTGTGCTGATGTAAGTGTGATGCCGAGTCAAAGGAAGTTTAGTACCACTCTGTTTATTTTTGGCATATTAAGAGAAACATTAATAAGCTCTAGTGTGCTAAACGGAGATTAAACA
The DNA here is from genome assembly GCA_963574635.1 of Cheracebus regulus. Lineage (NCBI taxonomy): Eukaryota > Metazoa > Chordata > Mammalia > Primates > Pitheciidae > Cheracebus > Cheracebus regulus. The sequence continues at coordinate 64,561 of CAUYQU010040793.1, forward strand.
GATTGCTGGGAGAACTGGAGACAATGCCACAAGAGGAATAAAAGTGCCGCTGTGTTTATAACCACGGAAAAGATAAGCCTTAGCCAGGAGGAAGGAGCCCAATAGCTGTCTTCCAGCGTTTCAAGCATTGCAAAGTACAAGAGTAATGAGAGTTATTCTGCATAGATTCAGAGGGCAGAACCAAGAACAGTGCTTAGAAGTTAAAGGGAAGAAAATTCCATTCAATATAAGAAATCTGACAATCTTAGACTTATATAATGTTGCGTGATCCACAAATACGCTCATGTGCATCATCTCACTTTAGGAAGAACTCCCGAACAATCGATGACAGAGTGAGCTGCCAGGCGTGTTTAAGCATAGACTAATGAATCACACTAGACTAGATGAAGTTGAATATTGTTTCCAACTCAGACTGTGAATCAACCTCGAGGTGCTTCCAAGTCAGCTTCTAAACCGAGAGGGAACAGGGAACAAACGCAGTGACACCTGCATCAATTCATCCTTGTCTGTGTCCGTTTATACTTTTCAAAAAGGAAAAAGTGAAAAGATAAGTTTGTCTTTACCACATGGGGAAATGGTTGAGTTAGACGTCACCTCCTTTAAGATATTCAAGGGGGCCGGGCACGGTGGCTCAGGCCTGTAATCCCAGCACTTTGGGAGGCTGAGACAGGCGGATCACGAGGTCAGGAGTTTGAGACCAGCCTGACCAACATGGTGAAACCCCATCTCTACTAGCTGGGCATGGTGGCACATACTTGTAATCCCAGCTACTCAGGAGGCTGAGGCAGGAGAATTGCTTGAACCCAGGAGGTGGAGGTTCAGGAGGTGGAGATTGAGTCACTGCACTTCAGCCTGGGTGACAGAGTGAAACTCCATCTCAAAAAAAAAAAAAAAAAAAAAATTAAAGGGGATATTGGCTGCCTGTCTTCCTAGGGAATTCTGTACACTGGGTAAGAAGATGGACCACATGCCCCGAGGTTCCTGCTAACACCAAGATTCTGTGAAAGCTATATTTCTTCTTTGGCTCTACTGCTTTTTACACGGGCTTTGAGAAAGTCTTTTTCACTCTCTGGACCTCAATTATCTTTCCTATTACAGGAGGGTATTGGACTCTGTGATCGTTAAGATTTTTAGAGAACTCACATTCTAAAATTATAAGATTTTATAAAGAATAAGTGGAAGCTTCATTCTTCCACATTCTATAAAAAATATTGATCCTGAGTTCTGGTCCTAGTGAGATTACGGTGGCAGTGTAATTTCTCAATCTTTTCAAAACTGCTCCAGAAAACCAAATAGAAAATTAATAATAGTGTAAAAATATGCATAGATTATATATTTTAAATACTAGGTGATAGAGTATGGGTGAGTGTAGTCAAAACTACATATGGCAATGGCATCTAAAGGCAATCCGCTGTGGAGACATGGCAGCAATTGAGTGGGGTAGAAACACTGGAATTCAGATGGTGCAAGGTGGCAGAAACAGGAAAAGAGAGTGGTGGGCTCAATGCAAACCTTTGACATGCCCTATAAGCTATAGAACCCAAGATCACCCATAAAGACTCACCCTGAAAACAAGGCCTCACCTGGAATAAAAATCTGTGTGGACATGCCTGAGAGTAACTGTGAAACTACAAGTTCTGATCTGCTCAAAGTTGCAAGTGAAAGCAGGAGCCTGCACATGACATCACAAGAGACCGACAATGCCCTTGATGATCGCCAAAATATCCAACTAATATCCCTTTCCAGAAATGTAGTCTCATCCTGAGGGGAAAACTGCCAGAAGCAGACACATTGAGCTGGGAAATGACTCTGGACAGTTGAGATGGTAAGTGGTGTGGGGAGGAGATTGTGGGCCCAGAGGAATCCGATCCCTGGAAGTCATGTAACAACGAAATGACTCATCTAAAGGGGAAAGCTCTAGGAAACACAGGACTGAAGGCAGGAAACCTTCTTGGCCAGGCTTAGGACTGAGAGATGGATGGGATGATGTATTTTGAGTCCTTCTTGGTAGCAAGGAAAGATGAAGCTAAGAGAATGACCCTAGTTCATTCCCTGGCCTCCACTGATCAGGAACTGCCCCCTAATAGTCTAGAAAAAGCCATTTCATTTAAACAGGGGACACACAGAAAAAAAATACAAAGTTATTATTAAAAAGATGACAACAAATAACAACAGAAAAAGTGAACACAAAGCAGATGAAAACTGTAACACGCTGATTTGGAAAAACACTCAAATCACATTTTTTCCTTTGCTCTTATACCACAGTAATGAACACAGAAACCTGTGAGCACATACTTTTGGGAGGGGTTCCCCACCAACAAACAGTGGACACCAACTAATTCAATTCTAATTCAACTCAAATTCACCTTTAGTTCAATTCCCACACTAGTTACCTGGAGATAGCATCGGATCGCACAGGCTGAGGGCTCAGTTCCCAAGACTGCCCTCATCAACACACCCTTGTGGCAGATACTCCTTGCTGCAAATCTGAGCCTCTGGAACTTCTGACCTCCTGGCTTCAAGTTGGGGTTCCCACAACCCCCTCTGGTTTGATTAATTGGCTGAAGCAGTTCAGGGAAACACTTAAGATGACCAGTTTATTATAAAGTATATTACAAAGCATACAGATGAAGAGACACATGGGGCAAGGCATGGAGGAAGGGGTGTGGAGCTTCCACGTCCTCCCCTGACACAGCACCCTCCAGGAACCTCCACGTGTCAGCTATCTGGAAGCTCTCTCAGCCCTGTCCTTTGGGTTTTTACGATAGCTGCATTACATAAGCATGAATGACAACCATTCAGAAATATGACTGGGCAAAAAATGCATGATCTAAACCCAGCGAGGCCTGCCTGCTCAGACGTTTTTGTTTTTGGCCTCTCTGTCCAGCATCCCCTCCTCTAGGGTGTTGGGGCAGGACCCGCTCTGAATGAGAGTCTTTTAGCCCATAATCAGGTTAGAGTCCTGCCTTGGGCAGGGGAGAGGAGGACAGGAGGTCAAAGAGAGACATTCCGTTTCCTGAGGCATGAAGCACCACACATTAGAAAGGAAAACTGTAACCAGAGTTATGGAGTCATGATCCAGGAACTGTGGATGAAAACCTGTATATGTGTGTTTATGTATAAACTATATAAATCATAATATCACACATGCCATAGCAAAGTGAGAGAAAAGAAATTAAAGAAACAATAGACACTTTGAAAGAATAGTATAAACCAGAAGTAGAAGAAATAGTTAAATAGCCAATGGCTATGAATTGAGAACTTACAGAACTCAGGAAAGAGTTATTTTTTAAAAATACACTAATAAATAAAGACTAATAAGTAGCAACACATGGGAAAAAAGATGCTTAGAAAACTACAGTGAGAAAAATCAAAAGATAGAAAAGGAAAAATGAAGGAAATCAAACAGAAAAAAAAGAAAAAGATAAAAATGATTTGAGACAAAATGAAGGCTGGGTGCGGTGGCTCACGCCTGTGATCCTAACACTTTGAGAGGTCGAGGTGGGTGGATCACCTGAGGTCAGGAGTTCAAGACGAGACAAAATGAAAGATGAGAAGACAAGCAAAGATAAAGAAATAATGAAAAAAAAAAAAAAGGAGGATCTAACAAAACAGTCCCTGATGAAGAAAAATGAAAATTAAATTATAAAACAGGAACAGTTTGCTGAAATAGAAGAAATTTTAAGATTTACATATTTATTTTAACTGGAAAAATCAACCCATAACAGTCATCACCAAGGAAATCCTAATAAAATAACTGGACTTTGAAAGTTAAAAACAAACAAACAAAGAAAAAACCTCTTTGGAAATTCAGACAAAAAGACCAAGTGATTTTAAGAGATAGAAAAGCAGATTTGAATTACATCTCTCAGGTCACAGCTGTAATCCTAGCACTTTGGGCAGCTCAAGTGGCAGGAGCACTTGAGCCTAAGAGTTTGAGGCCATAGTGAGCTATGCTTGTGCCACTGCTCTATCCTGGGTGACACAGTGAGACCTTGCCTCAAAAACAAACACACATACAAAGCAGAATTATTAACAGCAACATTTTCTGTTTAAAAACAAGAGAAATATTTTAAACAAAATCATGAAAAGAAGATTAAAGTCAAAGGTTGTATGAGTTAAGAGGAAAAAGTCCAGCATTGTGAACTGCAAGATCTTATGGAATGTTACTCTCATGAGCTGTTCCTGAGACATTTACTGGAGAATGAGCAATAAGTAATTCTAGAAAATTTAGTACAAGTTCTCAGAGATAAGTGTGAATGTATTTAAATATAGAACAACAACTTGAAATTGAAGATAAAAATGTAAAAAGTGTACTGATGATGTGTGCTATGACAGCGTCATATAATAAAAACTAACAAACTTAAGAAAGAGGTGAGCAAATGGAAAGAAGAATAATCTTACAGATTGCCTGATACATGCTAGGTGGGAGCAAGAGGATATTGCTGGAGGCTGACAGTGGAAGTAGTTGAAGCTTGAGCTGTCTTAAAATTTCTCATTAAGTTAATACTAGAGATAATGTGGATAGTGGGAAGAGAGAAGAGGGGAGAAAAAATGATTACTGGTTGAGATTTTATAGAAGGAATAAGAGCATTATTAATGATAACCACTAGAATATAAAAAAAAACCTTTCTAAATTTCAAATAATTAAAAAACAAATCACAAATGAAAGCACTTTGTATGCATATTGTATATGTTTGTGAACATTAAAAGTCATAGACATGTGAATATTTATAGATACAATTGGCATTTTGGTAGGTCATAAACAATAGGCTATTCGCAATTTCACATGATTCAACAAAGAAATAACATGTAACACAGTATGTCAGAACTGAGAAAACAATATTGATTGTATCAATAAATGTAAATGTACTTACCTATAAAAGAAAAAAAATGATCTTAACAAAGCAAAACCTAACTCCATGCTGTTATATAAAACATACCAAGGAAAAAAAGTGGATTAGAAAGGCTAAGAGTAAAAATATAGATCAAAATGTATCAGTCAAGTAAAAGTAAAAAGAAAGCAGAGGACATGATCTGAATATCAGAATGATATAGATTTCATGCCAACAAACATTGAAAGACATGAAGGTCATTTAAGGAATCTAAAGAATACAATACACAGTAAAGATGTAATAGTTACTAATATCTATGCAGAAAGTAAAATTGCAACTTTTACAAACAAAAAATATAGAATCTGAAAGAATAGGCAAATACAAATAAAAGATTTTTATAACTTTTTTTCAAGACAGTGAATTTTTTTAAAAAATTAAGCATATAGAAGGGCTAAAAACAGGCAGTTCATATAGCTGTATATTGAACTCTGAATCCCAATCGTGAAGAATATACTTTTTTTTCTGGTGCTTTTGGTCATTTGTAGACATTTACCACGCATTAAAACAAAAGGAAAACCTCAGTTAATTTTAGAAAATAGACATAACAATCCAGCTCTTTTTCCTCCAAAATTACAGTTAAATCAGAAATAATCAACAAATTATCTTTCTTAAAGACTCTTGAGTTAAATGGAAAATATGAAGCAAAACTGTAGAATTTCTAGAAATGTATGAAATAATGAAGATATTCTATATTTGAAAAATCAAGAGAACTAGTGAAAAAGACTACAGTAAACAATATAGAATTTAGTAAAAGATAATACAAAATCAACTGATAGAAATTAATAAGCTCATTAAATATGAACAATAACTAGTTAGAGGTTTTAATGGAGGAGATAAATCTATTTACAATAACAACAAAAATATACATCAATGTAATCAAATGTGCAAAACTTATAGAAAGCTTTTATGTATTTGTTAAAGATATAAAGTAGATATAAAACTAAAAGCTATACCATCAAAAAAGATGAGAAGGAAGGATAGATGTAGTAAGTACAGCAAACTCTTGACACTTGGTGAATATGGGTGAAGAATATAGCAAAATTTATCACATTATCCTCTTTGTGTTTTAGAATTTTGAACATTTTATAATAAACTGATTTAAAATAGTTAATCTCAGTATTAAAAATAAAAGTATTTAGGTTCTAGCTCTGTGATATTAAAGCCCACCCAAATATTTAAATAAGTTAATTAAAATGATTTGATTAAATTTTTACAGTCAGACCTAGTTAAGGTAAATCTCTTTGAAATCTCTACTTATTAGAAAATTAATTGCACATGAATATTTTGGACACTTTAAATTAATAGATGTTTTTCTCTACTCTCTTCAACTCTGGCTATGAAGCCAAATGAGGAGTCACATTTCTCATTCCCTCAGCTTCTCAGGACTAGATAAGGCAAACTGAGAGGCAGAAAGATAATTATGCAGACTGCTGGAGTCACTGCTGGAAGTGCTTCAAGTTCTCGGCCTGAAAGTCATCTTCACAGACCATCGTACCATACTCTGACTTCTAGATGGGGGGAGGGGGAAGCCAGGTAAGTGTCTTTAGCCTTTTGTCTCTTCTCCAAGGTGTTACTACTGAAAAAATAAACCTGCTCACATCATCTTCAAAGACAAATTTGCACCACATCCCATGCTTATTCTCACTGAAAATTTCAGATAAACAATTTTACTTTTTCTCAGTTAATGCTGGCTATTGAAATAATAAGTACTAATGCTTTTATAATCACCTTCAACAAACCAAACCAAAATAACATAAAACATGACATGAACTGACTTGTTAGTTCCTACCGTTTCTACTGGACAAAGCTCAGCCTCCTCACCCTGGCATCCTAACCCCACTATCCCCACCCTCCAGGGTATGGTTCCAATTTTTTGTTTTCATTGATATTGTTTGTCATAGCTCTGCTGGTTTCCCATAATTCAAACAACCAACAACAAAAATTGTAAAACCTAATATTTGCTTAATATTATTTAGTTTACAGAAGGTAAGTTTTTCAATATATTTTTCATTTAACTCTAACAAAAGCCTTAAGAGCTAGGTAGTATCTGCCCTCGGTTTTAGAATGGGCAAACTGGTGCTGGGGGAGTTAGAGCTTCACTCAACATTAATAAAGCTAATAGAATTTTGATGACGCCAATTTTAAAAAAATTTTAAATGCTGTGTTCATCCCACAAAAATACGTTACCACTAAACTGTACACTCATTTCCATCCTTTAGAACATTCTGAATTGCACCTGGTTTAATGGCACATGGCCAGTGATTTAATCAATTACATCTACATAATGAAGCCCTAGTAAAACCTGTGGATACAGAAGTACTGTCACCCATTGATGCATTATAAATGTGACAGGTCCTCGTCTAATTTTGCTACTAGATCCCTTTCTTCAGGAAATCCCATCTTCTTACCCATCCAAGTCTCTCCAAATTTTGTCTGTCCTTCAAGATGTGGATATGAAATTCTTCTTGATCCCTTGAGGCTTATGTGCTGTCCTTTCTCTCCTCTGAATCAGCAGAGGGCTTTCTATGAGTGTTTGGACACTTATTACATTCTGCCTTAAGTTGTGTTATTCTACACACACTTGTCTTGCTGGTGAGAGCCTATGTTTTACTCATCTTCCTATATCTTCCAAGTTGTACATTACAAGTTGGCACATATTAGATATTATAATTAACAAATGTTTGAGGAACTACATGGAATTTTGCTTATTATAATATAAAGACTTGCTTTCTCTCTAAAAGAGAGTTCTTTATAATAGGAACTCATATACTAAGTAGAAACCACTTTGCAATAAGTAGACAGATTAATGTGAAATACAAAAATTAAATAATATTGCTAATAGGGATAATCAGTGACATAATAATAACGATAATCTTATAACCTTGACTCACAAGGTTATTCCTTTTCAGATGATAAATAACTCATATTTTTCTAATTTATTCTCCCAATATGCCTGTAAGGCAAGCAAAGGGTTGTTAATATAGTGTTAAGAATGGAAACTTAAGAACCAGAAATTTGGACTCACAGTGTGGTTGAGTGACAGCTCCTCCACTTACTTGAACAAGTTATTTAACCTCCTGAAATCTCTATCACCTCTCCACTCTACAAAATAGAGATCATAAAATGACAAAACTTGCAAGTTTCTGGTGAAGAATAAATGAGATTAAGTAGGCAAAGTGCTCAGCACAGCTCTGGTGCATAGTAAGCACTCATTAAATGGTATCAGTAATTATTGCTGTAAGTGAAAAGAATGAGATCTAAAACCCAAAATGATTAAGTAACTTGCTTGAGAAGATGTCATAAACTCTAACTAGAACTTGAGTTTTTCTTCCCAGATGACCTCATATCTCCCACCTTATCCCATTCCTCTATCCCTTACTGTTTTATTTTATTTATTTATTTTTTGAGATAGAGTTTTGCTCTGTCACCCAGGCTGGAGTGCAGTGGTGCAATCTCAGCTCACTGCAACCTGTGCCTCCTGGGTTCAAGGGATTCTCCTGCCTCAGCCTCCAAAATAGCTGGAACTACAGGTGCATGCCACCATGCCTGGCTAATTTTTTGTATTTTTAGTAGAGTCTGGCTTTCACAGTGTTAGCCAGGATGGTCTCAATTTCCTGACCTCATGATCTGCCCGTCTTGGCCTCCCAAAGAGCTGGGATTACAGGCATGAGCCACTGCACCTGGCCTCACTTACTATTTTCTAACTACCTTATAAATAAAGGATTTGGCTGGGTTTTGTCCCTAGTTTTTGGGGGGTAGCCTCCAAACCCTTGGACTTTCCTAAGTAATAGGAGTGTCTTTGCTGTTAATGGTAGGTCTGATAGGTTGTGCTTATGAGGTGACTCACAATAGGGCTCTAGGTAGTTTATGTTAAGGAAAACACTCAGGATGGAGTCTGGCCATGACAGAAAGACCAACCATGAGATTATAGAGGCTTTCAGATACCTTGATATCAGACCAGTCTTCGGGGAGGAAAGGACTAGAGATCGAGTCACATAGTCAATGGTTTAATCATTCCTGCCTGCATACTGAAGCTCCAGTAAAACCATGGACACCGAGCTCAGCTGTGCATAATACTCTGAACGTATCAGTGTTTCAGGAGGGTGAGTCACCCTGAACGCATGAAAGAGGACTAAGGAAGTTTTACATTTGAGACCCTCTCTGACTTTGCTGTGTGTGTCTCTCCTTTTGGCTGACTCTGATTAATTTCTATTCTTTTGCTGTAACTATAATCATAAGTAGAGTTCTTTTGTGAAGTTTTGTCTGGCTCTGGTTAGTTGATGCGAGAAGTCCCCTTCACCAAAGAACCTCAACAGAAAGATCAGGTACATTTTGAACTCTCAGAGTCAAAAATGAGATTTGTTTAAAATCTATAACATTTTATTTCTTGTGGCTTGGATGCAGGTGTTGAAATGTGATCACATTGACTTTATACATCTTATTGTTTCGGTAACATTCTTATTGAAGTTAAAAAGGACACAACGATGATCCTGTGCAAAATTATTTCTATTTGACACTAACCTATTATATACTCTTCTTTCCAAAAATCCTTCTCCAATCGCCAAACAAATTAATTCATCTGCTCAGTGAGAGCAAGAAACCAAGCAGAGACCTCCGCCATGAGGGGTACAAGGGGGAGGTTCATGAGGACAGCTGGAGTACATATGTTGTGGCTCTTGACACCCTGCTGGGGAGCATCTCTCTCGCCAACAGTATGGAAATCATAATTAGCACCCTGTAGCGACTCAGGGCTTCAAACCCACCCAAATCTATTTGCAGCGTTTCACAACTTACTGAGAACAGCATCTCTCGCATTTAGGTAGCTGCCTCCCGTCTGCTGTCTGCTCTGTTGGCCCTAATGTATTTAGATAGATTCTTCTTCTGTGAGGCAGAGCCCAAGTTCATTAAAATCATGCGTTCTGCTTCAAAACCTCCCTTAATCTCCCTAGGTGCTCTTTGGGCTTTTCCAGTTGTATTCACTAACCTTGGACGTGGGTATTTAGGAACAATGCTAATGTTCTTAAATTGCTTTGCAGTTTCCTCTCCTGGATTACACCTCCCGGCAAAAGAAAGAAATGGCAATTAAGCCCCAAGAGCCATTTTGCAAATGCTCTTTCCCTTAAACCAGGGAATGTCTAACTGTGAACCCAAATGGAAAAGATGCAGGATGGTGCTGTGATGTGTTATGCATGTTGACTCTTTTCTTTCAGAGGGATCTAATCTTTTGGAGTGGGCATTAGATAATGCTTTCAATGTGGTACTCAGGGCCAGAAAAAAAAAAAAAGAAATACTTTTATACATTTTGGATAATAACATGTTGGTGTTTTAAAATACTCATCTTAAAAGGGTATTTGTTATTCATTATATACAGTGCATTTCGGAGTTCTGCTCTCCATTAACCCCTTCTTTGAGCAGACAGCAGATAATTTGAAAACATTTCTGTTCACAAAGCCAGCCTCAGATTGGAATTTTGAAACTCGCTTGGATATTGGGGTGACTTGTGGTGCTATAGTAGAGCTGTGGTAAACAGTAACATTGGCCAACTCCAGAGGGGAAACTAAAAGGCTTGGAGACAGGAGTAAAAGGTACGTATTTTGTGATTGATCTTGTGTTTTGTACCATGTGGATATATTACCAATTCAAAACACACACAAGAAGTATATAATTTTTAAGCTGAGCGTGGTGACATATGCCTGTAATCCCGGCTACTTGGGAGGTTGAGGTGGGACAGTCACTTGAGGTCAGGAGTTTGAGGCTGCAGTGTCCTATGATCCTGTCTGTGAATAGCCTTGGGCAATATAGTGAGACCCCCATATCTAAGAATTAATGAATGTATAAATAAAGAAAAGCATTTTTTAAAACCTAGAGAAAATATTTTTTAAAAGGTAACAAAAATGGTGCAGGTGCTGTGGAAAAATATAATAGCTCCCTTTAAAAATTAAACAGAATTACCATATAAAAAAAGTTACCATGTAATCTAACAATTTTGCTCCTAGGTATATATGCAAAAGATTTAAAGATAGAGACTCAAATAGATATTTGTATACACCCATGTTTATGGCAGTTTTATTTACAGTAGCCAAAAAGTGAAAGCAACCCAAGTATCCACCAACAGATGAATAGAAAAACTAAAGGTGAAGTATACATACAATGAAATATTATGCAGCCTCAAAAAGGAAGGAAATTCTGACATGTGCTACAGCGAGAATCAACCTGGAAGATATTATGCTAAGTGAATAAAGCCAGTCACAAAAGAAGAAATATTGTGATTTCACTTATTTGCAAAACCTAGATTAATCCGATATATAGAGATAAAAAGTAGAATGCTGATTGCCAGGGGCTGGGGATGGGGGTAATGGGAAGTTGGTGTTGAATGGGTACAGAGTTTAGGTTTGGGAAGCTGAAAAAATTCTGGATATAGACAGTAGTAATAGTTGCAGAACAATGTGAATGTATTTAATGCCACAGCATTGGACACTTAAAAATGGCTAAAATAATAAATGTTTCTATGTTACCACAGTAGAAAAAGAAGAAAAAAGTAAGAAACTATGTGGTCATCCTTATTGATTGCTACACCCACGTTCCCCATTCCTAGCAAGTCTGACAGGCAACCTCTGTGGGTCTGTCACTCTTCTCTTCCTGGGACTTCAGCAAATGCTTTTCATGCCAAGTGGCAGTAAGTGCTCTGGTTGAGATTAAAGTTGGGGTGAGGTGATTGCTGGATGAGGGTGTTTGTAGAGGGGTGGTAATTAGAAATATTATAAGTAGATTGCAAAGAAATTATGTTTTTTGGATATTTGAAGTGTCATTCTGCTGCAGAACTGTCATATGGGCTTCATCCCCTGGTACACTCAGTCCCAAATTCTATGAACTTTGCCTCTTAGCCCAAGTGAATATTCCACCAATTTTTCTATTGCTGTCAAAATATAAGGTGACAGAAGTCACTATAAAGCTCAGAGACCACGTATCTTATGCTGCATGGCCCCTTTTGTGGCCTCCCTACTTGAGCATGCTAAAGAAGGAATGCATTCTGACACCAATTCTCTAAATACAACTGGGTGTCCTAGAATTCGGTTCAGTCCTGACTTCACCACTTCCCAAGTTAACATCATATCCCACAAGTTAAAGGTCAAGGTCCCCACCAGACTCCAACAAGACTGCCCTTTCTTCAGCTGCTAGTTGGAAGTGGAGTCCCAGGCTACCCACATTTCTGCCCAGTCAGCTACAAATTTGGGGTTTCTTATAACATCATGAGGTTGAATAATTTGCTAGAATGCCTCACAGACCTCAAAAAGCATGATGCTTACAATCACTGTCTTATTATAAAGGATATAAATGAAGAGCCAGATAAAGAGATACAAAAAGCAAGATCTAGAAAGGCCCCAAGGACAGGAGCTTCTGTCCACATGGAGTCAGGGTACATCACCCTCTCACTCGATGACCTGTTCATCAGTTTTTATATGGGGTTTCATTAAGTAGGCATAATTGATTGCATCATTATTTATGTGATTGAACTTAATATTCAGTCTCTCTTCTCTCCCTGGTGTTTGGGGACAGGCCCATAAGTTCCACTCTCTAAATCATGTGCTTGGTCTTTCTGGAGTGGCCAGCCCCTCCCTTGAAACTAAGACCTCCACCATGAGTCACCTTGTTAGCGTGAACTCAGATATGGTCAAAAGGACTCCTTGTGAATAACAAGACACTCCTATCACTTAGGAAATTCCAAGGGTTTTTGAAGTTCTGTGCCAAGAACTGAAGGACAAAGATTAGATATATTAGATATGTCCTTTATTGTATCACAGGTACAAGTAACTCTTTCTTGATTTCTGCAGTTAATGCCTACCTAACAGTCATATAGTTGGCTATATTCTATCAAGAATAGTGAAGAAACCAGTTTTTCCAGCTCTCAGCAAAGAGATGTCAAGAAAGCATGGCTGCTGTTGGTTTAAGATCTATAAGCTAGGATGTGAGGTAACTCTATCCTTGACTCCCCGGTTAATGACCAGCCAGGGGATATGGATAAGAAGCTGCTCAATTCGGCCCTTTGAGCCTGTATTTCTGCTGGTGAGTTATCGGATCACCTTCCCTCTGATAACTCTTTAAGCATCAAGTAGCTGTTTAAAGCAACGTTTTCTTCTGTTCTTTTCCCTTTTTCTTGGTCAGTGGATTAGCCAAGATTGATTTTTCTGCATGGCTGGGGAAGGCCTAAGGTTAAAAGATAAAAAGGTAGATTCCTTTTAAATGTAATTTAGATTTTTTTTCCCCCTGGCATTAGTTCTGATAGCAACCACAGAATCACGTCAATGTTCCAGAAACACCTGGGTCCTAGCTACAGCTGCTGGGGTTGGGCAAACCTACGCTTCCAGGATAGCACAGCTGGGGCGGTCTAGGCAGATTTGCCATCAGGTATCATTCTCTCTCAGTCTTTCTCTCCTCCTCCCCCTCTGGCCCCCAGCTCTTTCTGTCACACTACCCATTTTTTCCCTCTCTCCTCTTCTTTCTCCGATTCTGCTTGCAAAATGCAGCTAGAGGACACACATGTTTATTCTACTCCATTGTTCTTTCAAGTCAGTGTGTATTTATCTTTTGGAAGCTAAAGAGCTCAAGGGAGAACTGTTTCTGAGTCTACCAGATGACAAAAAGAACCAATCGATGGAGTCGGAGAGCCTGTCAATTCAGTGGGACATCATTGGCATGAGTGGTGTGTGGACAAAACAGGATTCAATTTTCCACTTTTTGCCAGGCTTCTCTTTGGCAGTGAGTAGACCCCATCCAAATACTATGCCACGTGCAATCAATAACCCTCTTCATCTCTGAGCGGCTATTTTTCCACTTCCCCTTAGAGTGGTTACCCGTAAGCCTCTCTATGTTTAGTAACAATGGTTGGTTTTATAAATGATGTCTCATAAGGACTGGAGACTCCCTGGAGCTTGAGACAAAGTGTATGGGACAATGGTAGGAAGGAGGTGAGTGACTTAGCCAGAGAACTGGAGAAGCTGGGGATGGAGGGAAACTGTTATTCAATGGATGGGGCTAAGCAGGGAAAGAATATTTGATAGAGTAAGAGTGAGAACTTGAGGCATGGCCACTGCAAGCTGGACAATGCGTAAGGTGGAGCACTGGCCAGGTTCCCACACTGTGCATAGCCCAGTGGCTTCAAAGGTCTTAAGCATCTGTGGCCTCAGGAAGCCACAATGTGACATCACAACGCTGTGTTTACATGGGATGTGGGGGCAAGAGACAGGGGTCTGTGCCCTGCTCTGCCATTCTTCTTCTTTCTTCTTTCCTTTCTCCTATCTTTCTTCATTTAATTATTGCTAAGATTGTAAGGGGCTGTTGAGTAATATTTACATGTGTCTTAGCCACATTCAGCGTTAAATTCAAAGAGTTGGCTTCAATCCAGCCAGCCAGTGAAAAAAGCTTCTAAATCCCAGGATACAATTTCAAAAAGCTAGCTGGATGTTAATTCCCCATCCAGAACCCTCCACTACCATTAAGTCAATAGGTGGAGGTGAGGAGAGAGTTTGGACAATCTATTTGACTAAAATGAAGCTACAACATAAAGCAAATAGAAGCTATTTGAGTAATGACAGAGACAGACACTCGTAGACAAACTGGCCATAAATGCAAGAGGGATGAACTGGAGAACTGAGAATGGGGGAAAATCTGGATTAGTCAGGATTCTCCTGATTACAAGAGGTAGAAACCTAACTTGACTAAGCTCACGTGAAAAGGAAGTTTCTTGGCTGACGTCATTAAAAAGCCCAGGATTACACAGCTGCAGGCACACACTGCAGGCTCCAATGCCACCTGGTGCTCCAGTGCCACCTGGAATGACACTGTCTCTGCCTTTCTCTGTACTAGCTTCAGTTTCAGACACACTTTGGTTCGTGATGGCAAGAGAGCTGCCAGGATTTCCAGACTCAAACTCCATCTTACTAGTACCAGGAAAAGTTCAGGGTGAACTCTCATTGGATCCATTTGAGCCATGTTCCTTCTCTGGACTAATTACTGTGGCCAGAGAGATAGGATGTCTTTATGGATCATGCCTTAGCCAGCTGCTCACCCCTGGAGCCGGCAGTGGGGCCAACCACACCCAAAGTACATGATCCAAGAGTGAGCAAGAAATGATTCTGCCAGGAAAAAACAGGAGTCTTCTTTACAGAAAAGCAAAGATGCTGGCAGGCATAAACAACAGATGTCCACCCCAGATGGCCACAAGAAGCCAAAGTCATAAAACTGAACCAAGTACAGTTATGTACCAGTTTCTGGAATCCACCACGAAAGGGTCAGATCTACATGAGGACTCAAGGTGTAAATGACAATTGCCCAGACCGCATTCTATATAAGGGTCTCTTTTTTGATAAATGGTTCAGGCCCTCCCTGGCCTGCTCCTTAATGCTTTAGAAAGAAACCTACCCTAGGCTGGGTGCTGGCTCACACCTGTAATCCCAGCACTTTGGGAGGCCAAGGAGGGTGGATCACCTGAGGTCAGGAGTTCAAGACCAGCCTGACCAGCATGGTGAAACCCTGCCTCTACTAAAAATACAAAAATTAGACAGGCGTGGTGGTGCATGCCTGTACTCCCAGCTACTTGCGAGGCTGACGCAGGAGAATTGCTTGAACCCAGGAGGCAGAGGTTGCAGTGAGCCGAGATTGCACCATTGCCCTCCAGCCCAGGCAACAAGAGTGAAACACGGTCTCAATAAATAAGTAAATAAAATAAATAAATAAACTTACCCTTTGTAGGCCTGACCCCAGAAACCCTAGTGCCTTTGTAGAATGCAAGAGTGTCCTCCTATCTTTCACTTTAACATTGTTTAAGTCCCACTCCTGCCCCAGGTATCTGCTACGCATCTGTAAGAGAAAAGGCCTGTTTCAGTGGATATGTTCACCAGAGCAGCAATACCAATGACCCTTTCTGAATACTCTGTAGCATCAATACAGAAACAGATGTATGTGGTGGGGAGGAGTCTAGCCTGGGTGAAGATTTAAGACCAGACCTTGTGAGAATGTCTTTAACATTCTCACAATGGCAGGAGTGGGAGTTAAACAATGTGGCCCTGGCATAACTAACATGAAGAAAAACGAAGGTAGAAGAGAAGAAGCGAGGAGGTAGCTACCTAGCAGGTTATATTTACCGAAATATTTAAAAGGGAGGAGGAAGCATACTTACTAGAAGAGCTACCTTCATTTAAACAACTCACAAAATTAGTGGTCTCACCCATACACCAAACGCTGACAAAGGAAACACAGCAGTCCTAGCACGAAAAAAGAGCAGAGCTGCAGGCTCAGGCGCTGAGAGGGCTCATTATCAAAGCTCCATCTCCATCCTGTTGATATCAATCCTGGCAGGGCACCGTGGCTGCTGCCAGTGGAGAGGAAAAAATTACCCAGGCTGACGCCTCCAAATAATTGATAATTTGACTAAATGAACAAATCAAGTAAGATTTAATTGTTGGCGGGGACTGCCATCCAGGAACAGCAAAGTATATAATTGCTTAGGCATTACATATGGCTTTCCACACATCCCCCCCTCCCTCCCCCTTTCTTTTTATAAACCAAGCATAATTGTTTAATGACATTGATGGAGAATAGACTTGTGACATTATAAATGACACTTATGACAGAACTGTCAATTGATGACAGCTCACTGACAGTGCCAGTGAGAAATTAATCATTTTAGATGCGTTATGGTTTGCTCATTTAATGTCACAAATAAGGTCTTGCTATCTAACCACATATAATCTCTCCCCAACAACCAACTCTGGTCCCTCTCCACAGCCAGTTTGGTTATTATCCTACCTCTGGGATGGGGGCCAGCTGACTGGAGCCTGGGGTAAATTTTTAGGAATAGTTGGTGGTGGATTACCTGCAGGGAGAGGCTAGAAATTCCCCAGGGGAATTTGCACCTGAGCAGAGTCCACACTTAGTTCTTTCACTTGCCACTTGTTTAAGGAAGCTTTCAAGGGGAAAGAGCTAAACTGTTGGGACTGATTCTAATAAAGACAGAAAGCTGAGGAAGTAGAGAAGCTATTTTTAGCTGGGTAATGGGGAGTAAATGCGGCCACCCTGTGATATGCTAAGATATGCCTTGCGCTCATTGCTGCCTGGTACTCCCACACTCTCTGCTGGGCAGACATCTGTTAATTGCTTTCTGTTGGACTTCACTTTGACATTTGGAGAAATGGAAGGAGACTGCCTAACTATTTTTTCCCTAAACAATGTCTCTGTGGAGGTTAGGAGCAAGGGAGGAAGGAAGTGAGGTGAGTTTGAAGCTTGCTCTCTGCTCGAGTTTGCGAAAACCTTCAACACATTGTGCCTAAGGCACGTTGGCCTGGATTTTATTGAAAAACTCTGTGTGGGCTCCAATCAGTCACTGAGGTTTTTTCTTCCGTGCTGCAATGGCCTGTGCTCTGTTTAATCAGAACACATGCTTATCTCTCTACCCACCTTTCCATACATTTTACTAATCTTGTAAATAGATTCTACAAAAATAATAACATAAACTTTCCAATTTATGACAAAAAACACTCTTCATCTCGTTGTGCATGCATCAATGATTTCTTGATGAGGCAGCTCCTGTCACCAAGCCGCAGAAGGATAAAAATCAAGCTTCCCAGGGTGAAGGTGGTCGTTTCACAGGGACATAATCTTCCCCTGCCTTTTCTTTCATTTAGGCACCTAAGTTGCCGGCATTTGTATTCAATTCCATTCAGGCAGGTTTAGCTATGCGGTGTAGTGCACTTAATGGCCACTAGGTGGCAACAAAGGACCTCTTGGCCTGATTATTGGCTGTAAGCAGTGACTGATAGAGGTGAAATGGGCCTGCCTTCTGTTATAACAGTATCGGTGAAGACTTATTTGACGCTAACCACCTGGCAGGCACCATCATAAGTGCTTGCTTCTTATACATTAACATATCGATCTGCAGCAATCCTGTGAGTATTACAGGGGTTAAGGAACTCACATACCTAGCAGTCGGCAGAGCTGCAATTTAGCCTGGGCTCTGACTAATGACAAAGGCTGTGTTCTTAGACTGCACTTTACTACGTCGTTAAAAAATACTCATCTAGTTTGAGGAAGAAGTGGAATAGCCAAAACAAATGCCTCACCATCACTGAGCTCTGAAGGACCCAGGAAGAGCAAACTTACCAAGGTACACAGACTCTCAGAGTTGGACATTTCTGGACCCTCTAGTCTAGGCTCCCATCCAGTAGAGGGAGCCTACTGGCTCACTGGCACACCCCTAAAAGAGGATCACGTGGTCTCTGCCAGACGATTTCTGGGACCAGGTTACCAAATGAAGTTGGCATGAGTTTCTTCTTTGTCTGCTCATGATGACTTTTCTTTCTAAGAAGAGGAATTCAGACAGAGGAGACAATAAAAGAAAAACAAAAAAATTCACAGTCCCTATCCATCAAAGTAGTTCTAGGGAACAGTATGGATATGCTAGTTAATTTCATGTGTCCACTTGACTGTACTGTGGGATGCCTAGACATCTGGTCACATATTATTCTGAGTGTGTCTGTGAAGGTGTTTCTGAAAGAGATTAACATTTGAATCGGTAGACCGAGTGAAGCAGATTGTCCTTGCTAATGTGCACGAGCCCCATCTGATCTGTTGAAGGCTTGAATAGAACAAAAAGGCTGACCCTGCCTAGGCTAAGAGAGAACTCCTCCTACCTGCCTGACTGCCTTTGAGCTGGGACTTCATTTGTTTCCTTTTACTTTGGACTCAAACTAAAACATTGGTTATTCCTGGGTCTTGAGCCTGCTAGCATTTGGATTGGAACCTACACCATTGGCTCTTCTGGGGCAGCTTGCCACTGCAGATCTCAGGACTTAGCCTCCATAGTTGCATGAGTTAATTTCTTATTTTATATATATTACATATATTATATACATATGTATAAATATACATATTATACACGAATAAAATAAGAAATTATATATAAATATATATTGAAATATTTATATTATATTATATAAATAAGATATATTTTGTATATTACATATATTATATATACATATGTATAATAAATAATATAAGCTCATGCAACTATCTCTGTATATAATATATATAATATAGTTGCATGAGCTAATTTCTTATTTTATATATATTACATATATTATATACATATGTATAAATATACATATACACAAATAAAATAAATTATATATTTATATATAAATATATATTTATATATATATATTATTTCTTATATAAATAAAAAGATATATTTTGTATATTACATATATCTACATATGTATAATAAATAATACATAAATAAAATAAGCTCACGCAACTGTCTCTGTATATAATATATATAATATAGTTGCATGAGCTAATTTCTTATTTTATTTATGTATAATATATAATATATTATATATACATATGTACATATTATATATTACATATACATATGTATATGTAATATATAATATGTACATATGTATAATATAATATATGTAATATATAAAACAAAAATTTTATTTTATTTATAATAATAAAATAGATTTTATTTATATAAAATATATACATATGTATACATAACATGTAATATATGCATATAATACATAACATATAATATATGTAATATATATAAAATTAAAAAATTAGCTCATGCAATGTCTCTGTATATTATAATGTATATTACATATTATATGTAATATAATATGTGTTATACACACATGCACATACATATCCTATTGGTCTATTTCTCTGAAGAACACAAACTAATACAAAGAGTCAACCAAAAAAAAATCTTAATTATAAAACAGTGAAAGCTGCCTCCGTGTTATGAGCAGTGCAGTGGTTAAACACGAGGGACTCTGGTGTCCGAGCACCTGGGCCTTGGTGCTGGCTCTGCTCCCGCTTGTCCTAGGAAGCTTCAGTGTCCTCCTTTTCATAATGGGGATAATCGTAAATGAGACGATGCAGATGCAGTGCTTTGCACGGTGCGTGGCAATTATTAAGTGTCTCTTACTTTTGTTAGGTATTTGTTGTCTCCTGTCAATCAGTTACCAAGCAATCTCGGCAAAATAACTTACTCTACCTTTTTCAAAAATGAAAAAACCTAGAGGGGAAAATAGGCATAACTCTCCTCTTTTTTATTCTTGGAAGGGGTGCATGAGGTCAAAATGGATGAAAAAGAAGCAGGCGTAGTGGCTCATGCCTGTAATCCCAGCACTCTGGGAGGCTGGAGCAGGAGGATCACTGCAAGGCTCATGACCACTGCAAAGCCTCATCATTTAGGCAGTAACCACTTCCAGAGGCGAGGAGAGAGGCCTTCCTGGAGAGCCCAGCCAGTGCAAACGGCAGTCATTTCTCCATCACAGCTCTTGGTTTATTCAAATAGGAAAGTGCAGTGGAACACAGACTGCCAGGGAAAAGCATATTTAGAATATAATGCACATAGCTTTGTGCTCCTCCCTTAGCTTTAAAAATTATTTCTTAAGAAAGAAAAGGGCCTCCCTGGTATAGAGATAAAATTCTTTCTGGCCATGTGCGGTGGCTCACACCTGTAATCCCAGCACTTTCAACACATGGACAACTCAACAAATGTTCCCCCTAGATGTCCAACTATTTCCTAGAACTCTACCTTCTGAGGGGCCTCGGGGCTCCTGAGCTAGACGTCTGAGCTGATATTTACTGCGCCCCCCCCTTCATCAGTTCCTGCCATGGTTTGCTCCCAGTTGTCTTTCGGGTTTGCCCGTCCCTCTGCATTCCCACAGTTGGGGTGTTTAATGCTGCATGTCCAGATGCCTTCAACAGCCTTCGGGAAGTTCCCTGTTTCTCACCTCTCTTTTGTCAAATCAGTCTTTTAAAATACTCCTTGTGCCTTAACCTTCCCTTGGCTCCAGACCCCACAGATACTTCCCACTACCTGCTCCACGGGTAAAAGCTCCTCTCCGTGGTTTCCGTATTGTGCTCCTTTTCGGTCTATTCAAACATGACGCTATGTTCCAGCTTCAGCCAGCAGGCTCCTGCCTGCCCTCCAGCTCCTCGACATTCCTCCAGCCCCCTTTTCGCATGCATTCAGCAGGTGCATAATAAAAGCCGGAGGACTCAGTGTGTGTTCTCTGCTTCCCTGTCTCTCCACTGGCACCTACCATGCTGCATAGCTCTCCAAACCACTCCAGCTTTATCTGCATTCGGATCCCATTTCTTCTTTGTAATTTAAATTTTAATTACACGAGTGATATAATGATCTTTAACAATAAACTTTATAGAAAAGACTAAGGTCCCCTTTATCACTTCCTCCAGTCTTCCTCCTTCCCCTTTCCCAGGCAGCATGGCTAAATGCTTAGAAGTATACTTCTGGGTATGGTGGTTTTTTTCTTACATTTTCATATATATTTGTATATCCTCATAAAGGATATGTAGAATTTATATTGTATGTGCCAATTAAAAAATATCAATGGCAACATGTATTTACATTTGGTAAACCTGCTGGACATCTACCCATGTTAGCCTACTTGGCGGAGCCTCACGCTGGTTATCTGATGTGGACGACTCTGCAGAATGAATAACCACTCATCTAACCATTACCTCTTTCATGGACATTAGGCTATTTCAATGTCTCGGTGTGCAAACTCTGCTTTGAGAAACAACCCGAGAATACTTCCTTTTGTCTGTGTGTGGATTGCATTTGTCGATTCTGTTTTCTTCTCAGGATCATATAGCAAGGTTAGAACCCAGCCAATATTTATTGAACAATTCTTATGCAGCAGGCACTGAGGCATTTTTACAACAAACCTTGAGTTAGAGATTCTCATTTCCCATTCTGTAGATGCAAAAACTGAGGCTTTAAGAGGCAAAGTGTGTCAGAGTTTGAAAACCCGTGGAAGAGGTTGCTCCTCACAGTCACTTGTGCTGGGTTCTTCCCCAAAACCCACCCCCTGACCCTGTGAATCTTGTGACAGTGGAAACCACATGCCAGACTTCTCTTTATCCTCTAATATGTCCTGGCTACACAATAAATCTCAATAAAACTTGATTGATTATTTGGGAGACAAATTAGCACTATCATATTAACTAGTAGGATACTTTATTTAGGTATTTTAGAAACAAAAAGAAGACGCTAGCGTCACTGAGTAGCTGGTTAAAATATTATTAGAAGTTAATTCATATTTTAGCAGATAATTCCTAATTAATTTGCTGTAGTTATCTTGTTAAATGTCAATTAAATCTCTCCACATCCCTTACAGGTTTCTGTTATTCATAAAATGTAATTATGCAGCTATTGCTCATGTACTCTTTATTGCTTATACAATCTACCAGTTAAAGACAAGTCAAAAAGATTTATCTTCCGAGTTCTTAATAACATCACTAAATGTTCTAATTAATAATCAATAACCTATTTGCATAATTAATTACAGAAAGAATCCTAATGAGATGATGCCTTGCAGCTGGCCACACTGAGCCTGGAACTTTTCTCTCATGTAGCAATCCTAGCTCAGCGTGGAAGTTTATTTGAGCAACTTATTCCTTTCAGGCACAGAGAAGTGCTGGGCTTAGTGCTGGTGATGGGAACTCAGATGATTCTGCTGGGAAATCCTTATGTACATCGTTTCTTAACAATGTGTAATGTCAGTATCTCCACGGAATGTAACCTATTTGTTGGATATGAATTTTCACTAATATAGGATCAAGTGAACAAAAATAAGTTTCTTCATCTTCTTAAAAGGCAATTCAATTTTCTGAACCTGAGCTCTCATGTCACCTGATGCAGAAACTTAATCTAGTCACTTTTGAGTAAATTTACTCCTATGTAGTATCGTCTCAGGAAAATGGGATCAGGATTCAGTTACATTCTAGATTTTAAAAAATTCTCCCTTTCAGTTTGTTCCCTCCCCCACCTCCTCAGCACAGATTTTCCGCTGGAGAGGAGGTGGTTTTGCAATGGTTCCCCGCCATGGTGTCATCTGGACAGGAGCTGTCTATCTCCTAGGGCCCATCTGTCTCAGTCCTGTGCTGTTGTCCTTTGTGATGGAACACGAATGTCTGGTCTCTGAGAGAGCCCCTTTCACACTGCCCTACCCACCACAAGGCATTCAGTCATCCCCATCCTTTAGCAGCCATATTCTCTGAAGTTTTTGTGGTTTCGCTGTAGCCTCCACCATCCAGGCTCATAGGGTTACTCTTCATTTTCCTTGTCTGGACTCCCAGGTTCCTGTGCATCCATCAGCCTCTCCTCATCCTTCTTGTGAGCTTGAAGATCACATGGTTCTGAGTTTTTCTGTGAACATGGAAAGACTAAGGGAACACTCAGGGGTCCTCAGCGCCCCAGCATAGCCTTGCCTTCTTTCTGTTTTATTGTTCACATGCCCGAAGGCACCAAGGTCCCTAGAAAGAATGTTGAAGACTGCATCTCTGTGCATCTCTCTCCTCTCTGTGCTGAAGGCATAGGTTTCTCTCTCTCTCTCTCTCTCTCTGACCCCAGAGAAGCAGTGATTCTTGTTCTACTTTTTTCTTTCAAATTATCTGGGTGTGGTGGGGGCATGACACAAAGAGGAATCCACATCTCTGCTTCCTGGATTCCCCTCTGACTATTTCCTCTCTCTCTTTCATCTAGAGGAAACAGTTGGGGCAGAGATGTTTCTACTTAGATGCATTCCTTTGCTTATATTTTCTGTCTTACACCAGAAACCTCAACACTTTATTTCAGAAGCTGACAATGTGACATCTTTGTTCTGTAGCTCTGGGGTTGAAAGTGGCCCCTTGACAACAACTGGAGCAAGGATGGTCACAGGGAGGTTAAAAAAAAATGGTGGCTGGGCACAGTAGCTCACGCTCATAATCCCAACACATTGAAAAGCTGAGGCAAGAGGATTGTTTGAGCCCAGGAGTTTGAGATAAGCCTGGCAACATATTGTGAAATATGCATATGTATATACATAGTGCTCTTCCATCTCCCACCATGCCTGGCATGGTAGCATATGTATGTGTGTGTGCGTATATATATACATATGTATATGTATATATATGGGCCTGGTGGTGCACACCTGTGGTCCCAGCTACTTGGGAGGCTGAGGTGGAAGGATCTCTTGATCCCAGGAGGTAAAGGTCGCAGTGAGCCATGATTATACCATTGCACTCCAGCCTGAGCAACAGAGTGAGATCCTGTCTCAAAAAGAAATTGTATGCCAGGTAACATCTCAAAGTGTTACTCTATCACACCACTATCATGTCAGAACTAAGGCTGGTGATGCTGAAATATCTGAAGCCATCCAATGTTCACTTTCAAGAGGACCAAACCAAATCAATGACACAGAGGCAGAGAGGCAAGAATGGAACCTGAGAGTTGCATGAAGCGGGATTCATCCAGCTGTGGAGTCAGTGTTTCTTGCCTAAATTCAAGAGGATGGATGAGTTGACCCCTCAAAGGGACTTTCCCATTCCAGCAAGTTTCTCTTAAAGTGAAGAAAAAGTGCTTTTCTGATTTTTTTTTAATTTTATTTTTTATTGCATTTTAGGTTTTGGGGTACATGTGAAGAACATGCAATATTGTTGCATAGGTACACACGTGGCAGTGTGATTTGTTGCCTTCCTCCCCTTCACCTATATCTGGCATTTCTCCCCATGTTATCTCTCTCCAACTCCCCACCCCCTGCTGTCCCTCCTCTATTTTCCCCAGACAGACCCCAGTGTGTGATGCTCCCCTCCTGGTGTCCATGTGTTCCCATTGTTCAACACCCGCCTATGAGTGAGAACATGCGGTGTTTGATTTTGTGTTCTTGTGTCAGTTTGCTGAGAATGATGGTTTCCATATTATGCAGCCATGAAAAACGATGAGTTTGTACACTTT
>CAUYQU010040794.1:0-17151 GCA_963574635.1 Cheracebus regulus
TTCTTTCTTTTTTTTTTTTTTTTTTTTTTTTTTTTTTTTTTGAGACAGAGTCCTGCTCTGTCACTCAGACTGGAGTGCAGTGGTGTGGCCTCAGCTCACTGCAACCTCCAACTCCTGGGTTCAGGTGATTCTCCTGCCTCAGCCTCTGGAGTAGCTGGGACTACAGGCATGCACCACCATGCCCAGCTAATTTTTGTATTTTTAGTAGATAACGGGATTTTACCATGTTGGCCAGGATGGACTCGATCTTTTGACCTCGTGATCTGCCTGCCTCAGCCTCCCAAAGTGATGGGATTACAGGCATAAGCCACTACACCCAGATTTTTTTTTTTTGAGACAGAGTCTTGCTCTGTCACCCAGGCTACAGTGCAGTGGTGCATTCTTGGCTCACTGCAACCTCCACTTCCTAGGTTCAAGCAGTTCTCCTGACTCAGTCTCCTGAGTAGCTGGGATTACAGGCACGCAGTACCATGCCTAATTTTTGTATTTTTAATAGAAGCAGGGTTTCACCATGGTGGCCAGTCTGGTCTCGAACTCCTAATCTCACGTGATCTGGCCTCCTCTGCCTTCCAAAGTGCTGGGATGACAGGCAGGAGCCACCGTACTCTGCTCTATCCTGCTTTCTTCTAAGGGCACACTTTCCCTCCTGGGACCACAATTCTGGGCCCGACTTCCCTTTCTGCCTCATTTCTCAGAGCAGTCTGCCTTCCCCTGCTGGGCTGCCCTTGGGGGCAGAGTGGATGGTGACCTTTCTTCTCCATGCCAGGCAGGCTGGGGGTGGCCAGAAGGACGTGCTCCCCAGGACTTGCCCTGACCGCAGAAGAGGGCCCCCCCGACCCACCGCCTGTGCAGCCCCAGGGCTTCCTTCCCTCTCCTGCTGCCTGGAAGGCATCGTCCTGGAGCTCTCACAGGCCTGGGGCCCAGCATGTGGATTTGCAGGCCGTAAGGGGCAGGCCAGGCAGGGAAATGAGTGGAGGAGCCTGCAGGGCACAGGCAGACACGGACTGGGGCTCGGGGGTGGGCCTGAGATGCTGAGCAGTGGTGTGCCTGGGGCCACATGGCCCTCACACCCTGCTGGGGTGGGTGCTGCTGGAGCTCTGCCTGTGGCTGTCCTGCAGAGAGCAAGGCCTGGGTGGCCAGCTGTCCCAGTGTTTCGGATGAAGCCGGAAACCCAGACTTTTATGCAAAATCTGATTGTTATATGTTGGTTCTATTGCCAAAATAAGCCCTGCTGGGTCTGCAGGCTGGTGTAAGGGCCCAACTTCCCACCTCTGTTCAGCCTGTGTGGGGCTCCCGGCCTCCTCTGTCCAGCCCAGCTGTGGCTCCCTGGGCAGGATACTCCGGGTGTGGCATCCAACCAGGGGGCCTGGGATGGGTCCTTGCCCACGCTCCTTCCAGCCTTATTAAAACCTGCAGTGACAGGCCGAGTGTGGTGGCTGATGCCTGTAATCCCAACACTTTGGAAGGCTAAGGTGGGCAGATTGCTTGAACCCAGGGGGTTGAGACCAGTCTGGGCAACATGGCGAGACCCTGTCTCTACCAAAAAATACAGAAAATTCACTGGGTATGGTGGTGCCTGGCTGTGGTCCCAGCTACTCAGGAAGATGAGGTGGGAGGATCACCTGAGCCTGGGAGGTTGAGGCTGTAGTGAGCTGTGGCCGCACCACTGCCTTCGAGCCTGGGTGACAGAGTGAGACCCTGTCTCAAACAAATACCTGTGGGGACAGTGACAGAGGACTGGGGAGGATTGGGCACTCTTGTGCCAGCTGTGGGGATGCGTGAGAGACTTGAGGTGCCTGTGAGCTATGTCCCCCATGAGTTCACAGACTCACCTGATTTTTAATCTATTTCAAGTTTGGGTGAGGATGTTACCCCTGAACTCGGCCCCCTTTTCAGTCCCGTGTCCAAGTCACCCTCTCACCTGTGCCTGGCGCTGGAGCGTTTCAGCCCAGGAATAATCACAGATCGTGCTGGTCACAGGGGAGCATCTAGCAGGTGATGCTGGCTGCAGAGAAATATGAAAAATACATTTGTGCATTGCTCTGCCTGGGGGGACTGTGCACCTCTGCAGGTCAGGTTCTGTGCTTTCCTTTCACCCTCATGGCAACCCCATGCCTAGAATTCCTCTCCTTTTTATAGACAAGAAACTGAGCTGAACTCAGGAAGAAGTAACTGGAGCCCCATCCCTGAGGTCCCTGCCACTGCCTGCTTAGCTCCTCACTCCTGGGCTTGAGGGTCCCAGGCTGGGGAGGACAGAGGGCTTGCCCCATTCCTGGGTCTTCATGCAGAGGCCAACAGGGGCCACCACCCATCTCCCTTCCCTGCATAGCAAGGCTCCCTGCCTCCCAGACAAGTGTGGCCTCTGTGCATGGACTCAGGCCACCCTGTCCCGGAAGCAGCTCCCACTGAGATCCCTCAGTGCTGGCATGTTCTCACACTTGAGGTGCACGTGTTCGTCCTCATCTTGACTTTCTAGCACATTCGGCTGAGCTCTGTTTGCTGAAGAGCTGGGTTTCTGTGACCGGAACTCTTGGCTTTCCTCCAGCAGCTCTGGCCACACATCTCCATCTCCTTGCATGCTTGTGCTGCTGGCTGCCTTCGCCAAACCCCAGAGTGTAGGGATTCCCCGAAGCCCTGTGCCATGCCCTCTTCTCTAGCTCTAGTTGGAGGGGGTCCTCTGTCTTCGTGGGCTTCCATGGAAAGGTCACAAGGGAACCTCACGGTGTTCACATGAAGCTGGTGATTTTCCTTCACAAGCCAGGCTCTCAGCCACATCTGGTCTACGAGGAACCTGGTAGTTTTGTTTTTTTTTTTGTCTCAGTAATTGGCCTGACACCTACATAGCCCAACAGGAGGGCTCCCTGGTGCCTTTCCCTCCCTCGCCTTCATGGCCCATTGCTGAGATCAGGGCTGTTACCTTTTGGATACTCTCAGATCTGTCTATTTCTCTTCACCGCCTCAGCCCCCAGCCTCGTCCCGGTCCCCATTGCCTCTTCCATTGCCTTGCCACCTAGGGCTTTGCCTCCCCATAGTGAACAGTTGGAGGGGCCCTCCTACGCTGAAGGACACATCTGTCCGACTGTTTACTTCAGGGCTTGGGCTGTGTCTGCAGACAGATGTCTGATTTTTCTGCCTCTGTTGCCGTGGTACCATTCAACTCTGAGATGCCACTCAGACTCGGGAGGTGCCCACGGGCTTGCTCTGCCAGGATGTCTGTGGCTCCTCTTCCTCAGAGTCATCACTCCCATTTATTTTATTCTTTTAAAATTTATTTCAGATTCGAGGGACATGCGCAGGTTTGTCACACGGATATACTGCGTGATGCTGAGGTTTGGGGTTCTAATGACCCCATCACTCAAATAGTGAGCACAGCACCTCATAGGTAGCTTTTCAGCACACACTCCCCACCCTCTCGTAGACCTCAGTGTGTGCTAATCCCATCACTGTGTCTGTATGTACCTGGTGTTTACTGCCCACTTATAAGTGAGAACATGTGGTATTTGGTTTTCTGTTTTGGTGTTAATTTCCTTAGGAAATAGCCTCCAGCTGCACCCACGTTGCTGCGAAGGACACGATTTCATTCTTTCTTTATGGCTGCATAGTATTCCATGCATGATCATTTATTGAGTACCTACCGTGTCCCTGACAGAGAGGAGGTGTACCATGAAGTGTTTCTTCGATTAATAAATGGATGAAGGCATGCATATATTAACTTACCCTATGAGAAAGTGACTATTACCATTCTCACCTTGCAGATGAAAATCTAAGTTCTGGAGTCATTTTGTAACATAATCAAAAGACGTAACGCTTGTCCACGTGGAGTGGAGACTGAGCCTGTCCCACCTGCCCGGAGAGGCCGCATCAGAGCTGTCCAGGGCCCCCCTTCAGTGTGGTCTTGGTCTCCTCCATCTTCTCTCCCCATTAGGGCATTTCCCCTCTTAGTACCTGAAGCTGGGAACTGTGTAGACACAGCCATTAGGTGAGTCCGTGCAGACTCTGGTGAGCAAGGGGATAATTATTCCCCAAAATATTGACTTGTAATGTGAAGAAACTCCTCGCCGTGCCCCCCGTCAGCAGAAAATTGCTTTTGGGATTACATTTCATCAACCACATAATGTGAATGGATGTAAATGCATAATTAGAAATAATAGCCTGGGAAAATTCACTCTTATTTATAAAATTGGGCTTGTTAAATTAAAATGGAAGCTAACGACTTCCACGTACTGTTAAAACATGTCCGAGGCTTGGCCTGCTCTGCTTTTCGGAGGCTCTCCATCACACTGGAGGACACTGGGTCCATCAGCAATCCTGTGGGGTGACCTTGGAGTGGGAACGTTCCCCGAGGCCGCACGGACACCACCTGTCCTAAAGGTGTCTCTCTAGCAACGTGAACGGGCCTTGTAAACACCTCTTCATCAGCAGGACAAAAGGCAGTCTCCCAGGAAGGAAGTCCCAGTGACAATTTTCTGAGCTCTCATTTTTCCCTAGAGTGGAACAGGGCGGGGGGTAGGGGGAGCAACCCACCGGCGCGCCGCGCCAGGGAGGTCGTAGGCTTTCTGTGTGGAAGGAGGTAAGCCCCTGCTCGCCTGTCTCATTGGGCCTATTCCACAGCCTCAGATGGGGAACCATGAGCCAGGCCTCCCTAGTCAGGACACTCTGGCCCCTGACTCAGCTCACTGCAGCCTCCGTAATAATAGGCTCAGGGGTGCACGGGGTCCTGGCTGGACCTGCAGGCATGATGGTGAACTCAGCCAGCATCACCAGGAAAATGGCACTTCTTTGTCCCCAGCAAGGCAGGCTGTGAGGATGGCCAGGCTGCACCATTTGGGAGAATCCGGAGCAGAGATCCCAAGAGCAGACTCCTATGATCCTGGGAGGGAGGTGTGCCCTGCATGCCTCAATTCGTGGGCATTACTACCTTTCTTTTGCATTTTACACTCCAGTTGGAGCTCAGTTTTCTGAAACAGAAAGAGTCCTGGCAGTCTCTGTCCAGGTCTTTATCTCCCATTAAAAATCACTTATTTAATAGCAGCTGCTGCTACATTTAATAAGGCCCAGCTTACATGATTCCCTGTCCCTCCTAGGACTCACTGATCTGCAAGCAGCCTTACCTACCGACCTGTTGGCAAGCCGTCTGCCCATTCCCGGAGGGCCTAGACTTCACCCTCCTGGGATGGTGGGTCCCACGTGCTCTGCAGCTGAGCTCTGGAGGGCCTGGTGAGCAGGGAGCTTCTGCGGAACCTGGGGCGAAGCCAGTGGGGAGAGGGCCTGCCCTGGGCTGCTCTGGTGTATGGTAGAGATTGGTGCAGACATACGTGAATTTTTTTTTTTTTTTTTTGAGATGGAGTTTTGCTCTTGTTGCCCAAGCTGGAGTGTAGCGGCGCGATATCTCTGCTCACTGAAACCTCTGCTTCCCAAGTTCAACCAATTCTCCTGCCTCAGCCTCCTGAGTAGCTGGGATTACAGGCACGCACCACCATGCCCAGCTAATTTTTTGTATTTCTTTGTAGAGACGGGTTTTCATCATGTTGGCCACGCTGATTTCAAACTCTTGATCTCAGGTGATCCACCCGCCTTGGCCTCACAAAGTGCAGGGATTACAGAGGTGAGCCACCGCACCTGACTGAATTTTAAATTTTTATTTATTTTTTATTTTTGAGAGTTGAGGTCTTGCTCTGTTTCCCAGGCTGGAGGTGCAGTGGCATAATCACGGCTCACTACAGCCTCCATTTGCTGGGCTCAAGTGATCCTCCTGCCTCAGCCTCCTGAGTGTCTGGGACTAAGGTGTTAATTTTTTAATGTTTTTGTAGAGACAGGGATCTCACTGTGTTGCCCAGGCTGGTCTCAAACTCCTGGGCTCAAGCCATCCTCTTGCCTTGGCCTCCCAAATTGCTGAGATTACAGGTGTGAGCCACTGTGCCCAGCCTGGATTTCTCATCTCCAAAGAAAGGTGTATGATTAATGATAAGGCCCATGGAAGAGGATTCATTCAAAGGAGAGGCTCCCCAGATAGTTTCAGTCCCGTCAGTTTTCAGAGGAGGGCTCCGGGGGTCCTGGGATGGCACATTTGGGCTCCTGTGGGGCAGAGCTGATCCTAGCTCCGCCTCCTGTAGCTGATCCGAGCTCCGCCTCCAGTGCCTCCCCTTGGATGCCTTCCTGGGGCCTTGGGACCTGCAGTGTGGGTGGCTGCCGGGCAGGGCATGCTGAGATGTGGGTCTACCTTCCAACCAGAGCTTTTTGACAGCTCTGTCTGGCCTTGTTCCACCATGTCCTGCTACCCCCCTCACTTAGGAAGTCCAAACTTTCTTGTATTTATTTATTTACTGATTTTTTTGAGACAGAGGCTCACTTTGTCTCCCAGGCTGGAGTGTAATGACACAATCTTGACTCACTGCAACCTCTGCATCCTGGGTTTAAGCAATTCTCCTGCCTCAGTCTCCCGGGTAGTTGGGGTTACAGGCGTCCAACACCACGCCTAGCTAATTTTTGTATTTTTAGTAGAGATGGGGTTTCGCCATGTTGGCCAGGTTGGTCTCCAGCTCCTGACCTCAGATGATCCGCCCACCTTAGACTCTCAAAGTGTTGGGATTACAGGCGTGAGCCACTACGTCCGGCCAGGAGTCCAGCCTTTCAGGGAGATGGCCTGCATCTTCCTTGAGGCTGACCCTCTGCTAGGACAAAGGGGAAATTTTCCACCTCCTCTTTTTTTCAGTGAAGAAATCTGAGGCCAGATTAGAGAAAGGGCTGGCCCAGGGTCACTCAGGGGTCAGAGGTGGGGAATGGGCTGAGCTGGTGGCTGGGAGGGTTGCTTAGGTCCAGGACTGCCTCCCTCTTCCTAGCCCCACCTGCCCACCCCAAGGCATAGCAGACCCGGAGCAGTCCTGCCTGGGCCTCCCGGGCCTCTTCCCTCCTCCCGTCCCTCCCCAGGGACACAGGTTTCCTTTTCATGTGGGAAGAAAGCTGCCTACTTGTCTGCAGGAACAGCTGGGCCTTGTCCTCTCAGCTGTGGCTGGGAGCCTGCCGCAGCCACACAATCCTGGCTGTGTCCTGGGGGTCTTGGCGCTGACGGAAGCGCCTTGGCTTGGGCCCAGGACCTGCAGGGGGTCTTGGGCCAGTGGGGCGGAGGTGGGGCCCTCCGGGAGTCCATTTCTTCAGGCCTCTGCTTTCTCTCACACCCGGGAGCTGGCACCGGCCGAGCAGAGGGATGCTGAGGCTGAGGCTGAGGCCGGCGAGCTGGGCTGCTCCCTTCTCACTCCTCAGGGATGTGAGCCCCAGAAAGAAGCGGCTGCAGATTTGCCCCCACAAAGGCCCCCTCCCTGAGCTTGAGTCCCCCAGGGGGTCCGAGGCACTTCCATGGGGTGCACCGGGGAAGAACAGAGGGAGGCAATAGAGTCAGAGGCAGGTCCCCATCTGGGCCTCGAGCGTGGTGGTTATTTCTGGCTCTTCTGACTTCAGCCACAAGGCTGGACAGCTCCTCCCACTGCGCTGTCCCCAGGGCAGAAGCCTCAACGTTCCTTTCAAGGCCACTGCTTCCCCACCGGCCAGCCACACCTCATCTCTCTCCTTGGGCTGGCCTGTGCACTGAGCCCGGTTTCCTCCTTGGGCCCGTAGATGAAAAGTTTGGTGTGAACCCGTGTTCTATGAAGCGCTCTGCAAACACCACCACACAGCATCAGGAGGCTCTGCTGGTCCTGACTGTGTAGATGTGGAGGCGAGACTCAGGAAGGCCACGCAGTTTGCCCGGGGCCACAGCCGGCCACGGATCCTTTCCATGTCGAAGTGTGCACTCAGGACCAGTGCGCTTCACGGCTGCTCCATGGCTGCCCCAGGTGTCTCGGCTCCAGTTCCCGTTTTTCTGCCTGGAAAGTTGTTTTATCGACAACAACCGATTATTGAGTTCCTCCCCTGTGCTTATTCGTGGTCTTACATTCTAGACGGCAGACAGATGATAAATGCGAATAAAGAGAAAAAGAAATCAGACAGTAGAGAATTAAAAGAGGAGTGTGCTTTGGGCTTGACTGGGGGTGCACTTTAGCAGCAAGATCAGGGACCATTCCTGGGGACTGGCTGATAAGGTGGAAGAACAGCTTTGTAGAAAGCAGAGAAAAGCATGCCAGGCAGCGGGAATGCCATGCAAAGGCCCCGGGGTACAGTGAGCACAGTGCACCCTGAAAATGGCGAGCTGTGGGTCTGGGACTGCAGGGATGGGTGCAGGGAGTGTGGAGAGCACACGATTGCTGAGGGCTGCTGCCAGGAATGGGTGTCCATGTGGCTTTACGTCCCTGGACTCGCTTGCCCTGTCTGGACATTGGGTCCGCAACAGCCCCCTGCTACCCAGGTCCCAAAGCTGGAGACAGGTCATGGGGACAGTCAGACATCTACTCAAGTAGCTGAAGGCTTGCCATAGTCAACCTGGTGTGTGTGGCCCCAGAGAGACGGGACTGATTGTGGGAGGTGAGTTTGGGAGTGTTTCGCAGCTGCAGATATTTAGGAGGGAGAAGAGTCATCTAAGAGGCAGTGAGCTGCCCATCACTGGCAGAATCCAAGGGAGCTATGCCTCAAGGCAGAATCTGTTGGAACAGCTGACCCCAGGGGACAGAGCACAGGGGGCTGGGGTGCTGAGCAGGGTGGGACTGGTTGACCCTGGGGGCTCTTTAGTGCCATCTGTGCTGCCTGAGTGTAGAGGGATGTCAGAGCTGGAGGAAGGGTGCATACTCAGTGCAGACCAGGGCCTTGGAGTGCTCAGGTCACATTGCAGGGCTGGCTCCGAGCTCTGGGCCAGAATGTGCCTGGTGCTTAATAAATTTTGTAGCTTGATTGATTTCATCCTGGCCCCGGAGGAAAGTGAAGGGAAGATTTCTTGATTTGAGAAGACCAAATTAGGAACAGATGTCTTTTCAAGCTATTAATAGGCGGTTGGGGAACAATGGGGCTTATTTTTAAAGGAGCTCATAGCATGCCGGTTGCTGCCGTCCACTGGAACGTTCCCTGTCAGAACATGTCGTATTCTTGAGGGTGGAGAGTCAATGAATAGGTCCTCCGGTGCTCTGCTCAGGTCATGATCCAGCAGGTCAAATTTAACCTCTTCCTCCAAGTCACTCCATTTTCCATTAGGGCCTCCACAAAGCCCCATGATTCTGTTAAGTGGGTACCGCCAAGAATACTTTCTTTCTGGAGAAGGGGTGGTGGGATGTACAAGACGTGCACTCATTGGCCCGAGTCACCCTTTGATTCTTCAAGATAGAAGCCTAGGGTCTGGCTTTTAGGCAAATGAGGATAAACCACCGTGGAAACCATTCGCAGCACTGGTAGCAGGATTCACAACCGCAATTGCTGGAAATGAAAATTGTCAATGACTCTGTGGATGCGTGCTTTCTCTCTCAATTGCAATTTAAGAACTAACACCACTTAGCTCATCAAAAATAATCCTAGTGAGGAAAATGGCTTTGTTTTAAAAGATCCCCAACATTTTGCCTTAATGTGTTCCTTTGAAGAAAGTAAAGTTAATTATGATGCAGACAAGAGAATTATCCAACTTGATTTAACGGGGTGGATTGTGTCTGTGTCCCGGTCCTGCTGTGTGCTCAGACGTCGATGGTAGGGGGCGGGGTGAAGTGGACGAGAGTTCCATTCTGGGGCAAGTGTGCCTCCTGCGCAGGCCAATTGGGCATGCAGCTTCCCAGGCTCATGGTAGCCAGCAGGAAAGGCAGCACCCCAATACCCTCGCTGACTTTTGGTCATTTTTGAACGAGGCCTAAGCCTCTCTGGGGACAGAGCCCTGCCGGGATGCCTGCCCCCTCCCAGTCACTGGGGCTTGTCTCAGCCCTGAGGAAGTGCCTGCCTGGAGACACAGTGGATGCTATTGGCATGGCCCCTGTACCTCCTGGTCATGTACAGCCGCCCTGCACACCAGCTACCTTATCCTCGGTTCCTGCGACTCAGCCTGTGGGCTCTCTATAGCCACAGAGCCCTGTGGGTATCGGCACCCCAGGAGCGGTTCCAGCCAGTGATGGATGAATGGAGTGGCTGGATCAATGCCCCAGCTTCCTCCCGTCTTATGTGGGCCAGCTCTGAGCTATGTCCTGCCCAGTCCCAGGGGCGCCTTGCAGGCTGACGCCCCCGTTGCCCACAGCAGTGACCTGCTTGCCACTACCTCCTGTGTGCTTTCTTCCCCATCTCACTTTCTGCTCCATTCGTGTAAGGACTTGAGCTTACAGAGGGGTAGGGGGCTGGAGAGGCTGAGAGGATAGGGGGCATCTGGCGAAGTCAGGAGGTCTGACTGCCACTGTATGGACATGGCAGGGTGCCCGGGGCCGGGCAGTTCCCAGTGACTTGAAGGGCACATCAACTGCCAGCTTTTCCCTCCTACCCCACTCATGGGGGCATCTGGCACGCTCAGTAGATGAGTGCCTGCTTCTCTGAGGCTGAGGTGTTGAGAGCACATCTCTCTGGGGAGGGGCGTCTCTGCCGTCACCTTCTCTCCCCTGCCCGTCAGCCCCTCTGCAATTTGGGATGAAGCCAGGAAAAGCGCCCTGAGATGGCTTGGGTATGTGTCTCCACCAAATCTCATGTTGAAATGTGACCCTTCGTGTTGGAGTGGGGCCTGGTGGAAGGTGTTGGGTTGGGGGCGGGGGTCAGATTCCTCAGGAGTGGCTTGGGCCATTCTGGGGATAATGAAGGATTTCTTCCCTTGTCAGCTCCAGTGAGAGCTGGTTGTTTAAAGAAGCCTGGCCCCTCCGCCCTCCCTCTTTCGTCCTCTCTCAACACATGACACGCTGGCTCCTCCATACCCTTCCCTGATGGTTGGAAACCCCTTGAGGCCTCCCCAGAAGCAAACCAGTGCTATGCTTCCCGGACAGCCTGCAGAATTGTGAGCCAAATCAATCTCTTCTCTTCATAAATTCTCCAGCCTCAGACATTCCTCTGTGGCAACATAAAACAGCCTCACAGCCTGTTCAGAGGCTAAAGCCTGCACAGTCCACACTCAGGGTCTGCTCTTGCCATTAAGAAGATCTCAGGGCCTGGCATGGTGGCTCATGCCTGTAACCTCAGCACTTTGGGAGGCCAAGGTGGGTGGATCACCTGAGGTCTGGAGTTCAAGACCAGCCTGGCCAACATGGTGAAACCCCATCTTTACTAAAAAATACAAAAAATTAGCCAGGCGTGGTGGTGGGCGCCTGTAATCCCAGCTACTCAGGAGGCCGAGGCAGGAGAATCTCTTGAACCCGGGAGGTGGAGGTTGCAGTGAGCCGAGATCATGCTGTTGCACAGCCCTGATGTGGGCATCCTGCACTTGCTGAGTGCTGTCTTCTCATTGGCGCCAGTAGCGTCCTTCCTCTTTGGGGGATGTCTTCCCTTACCATGCATGTCCTGGGGGCAAGGGTGGGGCGGGCATCCAAGGAGAGGCATGTGCCCCAAGCTCGAAGCCAGCACTTTAGCAGGAGTTTTCAACTGGAGGCCGAGGAAAGGCCCTGCCCCAGCCTTTACCACCCTAGGGAGGCTGGGAGCTTGTGAGCTGGGACCTGTGGCTGCCCCAGCCCAGCTCTTCGGGGGAGACAGGTCTGCAAGCATGGTGCTGACCCTGGGACAGCAAATGGGAGATGGAGACAGTCCTGGCGATCCCAGCTGTCCACAGCACATCGGCTCTTCATGAGGTTTGGCTTCTGAACCCACAAGCCCTCCCTCTTCACTGATCTGGCCCAGGCTGTGTTTCTATCACTTGTCACCAAGGGTCCAGACTGTCATTCCCATGTTAAGACAGATTCCTCCAAACTCCAAGGCCCCTGCTCCTTGTAATCCTGTTGACCCATGGCAGCTACCCCACAGCCTGTTCTGTGGCATATCCGCTCCATTCCCAGCACTCAACGAATGTCGCTTGTTGCTAAAGCAGTCCCCAATCCAATCGAGAGACCGAGGCGGTCCTCAGGGGAGCCAGGCTGATGAGAGAATGATAGGGACAAGAGCCTGGCTCTTCCGCTGCACGGGGCACATGGGTCCATCCAAGAGAACGGGGTGGCGGTGAGCTGTTGGCGCCTGGTCAGCACATCAATGCCCAGCAGCACTGTCCGGGAGGAGAGCCCTGACCGGGCAGAGGAAGGAGCAGGGAGGGCTGGGGCTGCCCTGTGCACTGGTTCAGCCCATTGCATTGATGCCCAGGGCAGCTGGGCGCACAGAGCTGCCCAGATGTACGGGGATGGTCCACTGCCGAGAGACAGCCCAGAGCCACGCTGGGCACCTGAGTTCTCCAGGTTTAAAACCTACCCCTCACTCCCCATGCACCTGCGTCTCACCCAACCTTCTTCCTGCTTAGCGGTTGGGAAATGGGGTTACCATAGAGATGAGATGCACACAAGTAGCCTCCATGCTGGGGAGCCAAGGATGCTCGCCCTCCTGGACGGGCTACTCTGGAGCTCTGCTGCACGCTTTCTGGGGAGCCTCTGAGGTCTCACTCAGTGGTCACACAGTGCATCCGAAGGCCTGGACCTCAGGAGCTGCTGGCCCATTTCCCATTGCTCTCTGCGTAGTGAATCTGTGAGGTCTCAGTATCCTTCCTGAAAATCCCCTCTGCCTAAGTTCCCAGAGCTGGCTTCTGATGGATATACCCGCTGAGGTAGTCTGTACCTGAAGAGTCCCTGGCCTCATGACACCTTCAGAGGCAGTCCTGTTCAAGCAGTTGGTCCTGGGAGAATGGGCATTCACGTTAGCCAGCCTCAGTGGCTGGTCTCGTGCAGATCTCTACATCTCTTACTGAGGAAGTCCCCCCTGCCGTCTGACCACACGCCGACCTGCTGCCAAATGTGATGATGATATCACAAACATGTATTTGGGCTGAGTGTTTTGAAGAGGAAGAATCATTCAGAAATGTCACTGATTTTGTCTTCTAAGAATCAGAGGAGGATCTCTCTGGACCAGAAATGGACCTCTATCTTCCAAGCTCGCTCCGCCTTGTGGGGGCTCGCGCTGGAACCTATCCTGGAGACAGATGGCATTGATTTTGCATTTGTTCCACAGTGCCTGTCTCTCAGAAAATATTAGCATCAGCTATTGACACGGAGCTCCTGGAAATATCAGCAATGATTTGATCTGCGACTTTGGAAGCTGTTTGGTAGCCCATTCGGTGAGGAGCGGTTTTGAAGAATGCATTCTTTCAAGCACTTGGGGCATGGTGGAGAATCATTCAACTGTTGCTTCTTTTTGAGCGTGATCATTGCTCTGATATTTTTGACAGTCTGGCTGTGTTTTAGTACCTTCAGCAGGAGAAGAAAAGGACTGACCAGCTTCATGTCACGGCACAGCCAGGAGTCCCCAGGAGTGGCAGCTCTGCTGCTGGCCCTGCCGGCACCTCTTTGTGACCTTGGGCAGACCATCTCCCCTCTTTGGGCCTCAGTTTCTCCATTGATGAAGGGGAGCTTGATCAGTTTCTTCCCTGCATCTCGGGATCAGTGAGATGGTGGGAGGGTCGCTGGTGCCTGGATGTGCAACTTAACTGCTTTGTCAGGAAGGAGTTGGCTAGCGTGGAAAGTGACCTGGACTTACTTGACCTTGAGCATCCGGGTGACCTTCCTTATCGTGCAAATCTAAAAGCAAAGGGGATGCCACAGCCCTGCAGAAGGGATCCCCCGGGAGCTGCTGTTCTGAACCTCACAGGGCTTCTGGGCTGGCAGCTGGGGAGGAAGGTGATCATTTGCATAGGGCCACCAGTCCTCGGACCCCTGAGGTCACACCCAGGTCTGGGCCGTAGCAACAGGTTCTAGATTCCAGCAAAGTAGTTGGTGACCCTGAGCTGCCCATGAGGACTCTGTGGGGGAGCCCATAATAGCAAAGACAGCTGGGGGTCCACGCTGGGTCCAATCACCACTTGAACTCAGGGATCACAAGGGCTGGTTCCTCCCACGGGCTTCTCAGCCCCCCAAACCTCACCACGCTTTTCTGTCACTTCTGCTCAGGGAAGTTTGAAATACCATGTCTGTGCAGACACTTAAAGAAATCAGCTTGGACAGGAGATATTTGGTGCTAGTTAGAAGATCAGCTGGTTCTAACTGGCAGGGGCGGCCAGTCACGCAATGCCCGGCCCCTGCCTAGATGGCCACCTTCCCCTGCTGAGAGGTGTGCTCTGAGAGAAGGTGAGCACCCAGGCAGGGCCCTTGCCTGCCTTCAGCTCCTGGAAGCCCCAGAGCCAAGAATGGGGCCAGGCACGTGGAAGGAGCTTCATTCATTCACTCGTTCATTTGTTCATTTGGTTCGGAACACCCGGCCAGGCAGGGGTGTGGGCTGAGGGTGTTCAGAGATGGGCCACATTCAGCTTTTCACCCCGAACTCACAATTGGTTGGGGAGACAGGACCCCACGACATGCCGTGGGAAGCGGGGAATTCCTGTGGGGACTGGCAGGCTCCGGTGTGCAGGTGTGAGTGGGCGCCTCTCACCCTTGCTCTCCTACCCCATTTGCTGGGGCCTCTGGGAGCCTCAAGCTCCCTCCACTTCACTGTCCACAAACAGCGGCCTTTGGTGCCAACCACACACAGCAGCCCCTCCGCACCTGCTTCCCTGGGAAAGCCAGCCCAGGCTTTGACCAGCGCCCTCTGCAAACTGTTGCTTGGCCCAACGGTTCCTGCTTTCCACCCCAGAATTTTCCCTCCTAGCAATTAGTGGGAGAGCTGAGATCCTTCCCTCCAGGCCTTTTGAAGCAGAAGTAGGCCCAGGGGCAAAGAAGGCGGCCTCTGTCCCCATGCCAGAGGTGACTTTTCTGAAGGGCGAGCCTGCTGACTGTATGGGAGCATGTGTTTTGGTCATGTGCAGCCCGTACGTGGCAGTGTTTTGTTCCCCCAGGTGTCAGCTCAGGGGCTTTTGCCATGCTTTACTTCACAATTATCCTTGAGAATTGAGCAGGCGAGATCAATCGGAAAGAGTAGTGTATGCTTAGCAGGGAATGATTTATAGGATAAAGGAGTTGCCAAATCCCCACTGGAAGGGCCTTTGGAATCTGCTTTATTGGGATGCTTGTAGATATAGATGAAAAAGAAACATGTCATATGCTTGATAAAGCAAAGATGGCAATTTATCGACTCAGTCAGTGAAATTTCAAGCTTCAGGCATGGCTTGATCCAGGGTGTCTCTCTCTCTCTCTCTCTCTCTCTGTCTCTCTTTTCATGTGTCTGTCTACGTATTTAATTTGGAGAGCCTCTCTTCCCTAATGAGTCTAGAAAAAGTCTTAAAATGAGTGCCCTCAACCAAATTGAGTCATGTTTCTGTACCTGAACCTGGCAGTGGCCAGGGGACTGGGATGTCCTAAATGGCCAGATTGGGGTCACGCATCTCTCAGAACCACAGGGGCCTGAGGGTGGTGAAGCATGCTGACTCCAAGGAATAGCAAGGTGTCATTTTGGGAAGTGGCAGATCTGGGCAGCAGAAACCCCTCATGTTCTCTGCAGGGGTGATGGAGCCTACCCTCCCCACTGAAAGGCATCCCTTCCACAGCCTCCTGAACAGGGGTGTGTCCTCCTCCCCGGAAGCCTGTCCCCAGTACCTCCACTGCTCTCAGTTGACCCCATCTGGGCCCTCCAGTCCTGCCCCTCCCCTCCAGGAG
Organism: Cheracebus regulus; assembly: GCA_963574635.1. Taxonomy (NCBI): domain Eukaryota; kingdom Metazoa; phylum Chordata; class Mammalia; order Primates; family Pitheciidae; genus Cheracebus; species Cheracebus regulus. The sequence continues at coordinate 15,585 of CAUYQU010040794.1, forward strand.
AGCCCCAGCCTGTCTGCACCCCTCCTTCAGCAGGAGGCCGGCCTTGTGTCACCAGCCCTCCCTTCCTGTACCCTGGACTTGGCACCTCCACCAGTGCCTCCTGGATGGCAGCAAGCTGCTGGGCCCTGGCAAGGACAGGCCTGCCCCTCCGCTCTGTCCCAGGGCATGGAGCTATGCCAGCAGCAGAGGCCCACCCCTGTGCCACTGCTCAAACTCGGCTCAGGGACAGGGGTGCTGCAGGGAGGGGCGACTGAGGGGGTAGCAACTGAGAATAAGACTTTAGGGCGAGACAGGAGGGGGCTCAAATCCTGGCTCTGACTTGACTACTAGCTGGGCGCCCTTGGCCAAGTTTCTGAACCCACTTGAGCTCATCTACGTATCATCAACCAGCATCCAATAATGGAGTCTGATACGGGGATGTACCTGGGCCATGGGTGGAAGCCTCATCAGTTCAGCCCAGTACCATGTGCCCATTTTTTTTCTTTTGAGACAATCTCATTCTGTCACCCAGGCTGGAGTGCAATGGTGCAATCTCGGCTCACTAAAACTTCCTCCTCCTGGGTTCAAGTGATTCTCTTGCCTCAGACTCCCAAGTAGCTGGGATTACAGGCGCATGTCACCATGCCCGGCTAATTTTTGTATTTTTAGTAGAGATGGGGTTTCGCCATGTTGGCCATACTGGTCTTGAACTCCTGACCTCAGGTGATCTGCCTGCCTTGGCCTCCCAAAGTGTTGGGATTACAGGTGGGAGCCACCATGCCTTGCCCTCATGCCCATTCTTAATTTACCATTGCTATTGAGAGTTCACTGCACACTGGAACCTCAGAGCTGCAGGCCCTCTTATTTGATAGGGGGAAACTGAGTCCCAGAGACCATGAGAGAGTTGCCGAAGGTCGCACAGTGAGGTGGTGGAAAGCCTGGTCTTCTGACCCCCAGCCCAGGGCTCTCACCACTGTGATCTCGGGGACGGCTCACTGACTCCTGTTAATTCCTGTGTCAATTGCTGGAGTGAATCCAGGGCTATGGAAAAGAAAAGGGGAGAGAAAAGCTGAACCTTTTTCAGGCAAAATGATAGCCTGATAAGGAGTCTGTTCTGGCAAATATCCCTCCACCTCCTGAGGCGCCTCAGAGAGTTAGAGCAGCCCCTGGCTGGCATTACCACACTGCTGCGGGGATGTGCGTGTCTAGGGAGGTGGACACTGACTGGAGGGGCTTGGGCCTTGTGAGGGCAGATGGGAGAGTCCGAAACTCAGGCCTAAGAGCTTTGGTGCATTCTTCCCTTCTTTCCTACCCTCCCTCCCTCCCTCCTTTCCTACCTTCCCTCCCTCTCTCCCTCCTTTCCTACCTTCCCTCCCTCCCTCCCTCCTTTCCTACCTTCCCTCCCTCCCTCCCTCCTTTCCTACCTTCCCTCCCTCCTTCCCTCCCTCCCTCCCTCCTTCCCTCCCTCTCTCCCTCCTTCCCTCCTTCCCTCCCTCCTTTCCTCCCTCCCTCCCTCCTTTCCTACCTTCCCTCCCTCCCTCCCTCCTTTCCTACTTTCCCTCCCTCCCTCCCTCCTTTCCTACCTTCC
>CAUYQU010040795.1:0-23656 GCA_963574635.1 Cheracebus regulus
TAGGGCTTAGCTGCTATTGGTTATTAAGAAGCTATGGTTGCAGCACCTTGTTTGCATACTGGGCTCTTTAAGAGAAGACCAGGCTGTGTGAGCAAGGGAGAGGGAACATGCCCGAGCATGTCTGAGCTTGCTCGGGGCTTGTAAAAGGGAAAAAAGGAGCGGGCGGAGGGGTGTGCGTCCGAGCTCCCAGCAAGGCAACCGGCCTTACAGAGACCAGCCTGGAAGTTCTAATATATTCTTCAGCATGGTGTAAATAAATCTATGTGAGGAAGAAAAAGCGATTATGTTTGGAAATTAGAAGATGTGGTCTCCATATTTATCTATTTTTTCTCTCTGGGATTTTCTTAAAATAGAAGGAAACTGGATATCTAGGGCCTCTTCATACTCAAAAATATTGTAATTCTAAGTTTTAGAACTTAGAATTACTTAGTAAGAACAGGCAGTGTTTGGTTTTATGTTTCTCTGTTAGTTTGCCAAGGATGATGGCTTCCAGCTTCGTCCATGTCTCTGCAAAGGACATGGCTCATTCTTTTTTATGGCTACATGGTATTCCATGGTGTATATGTGCCACATTTTCTTTATCTAGTCTATCATTGATGGGCATTTGGGTTGGTTCCAAGTCTTTGCTATTGTAAATAGGGCTGCAATAAGCACACATGTGCATGTGTCTTTATAGTGGAATGATTTATATTCCTTTGGGTATATACCCAGTAATGGGATTGCTAGATCAAGTGGTATTTCTATTTCTAGATCTTTGAGGAATTGCCACACTGTCTTCTACAATGGTTGAACTAATTTACCTACCCACCAGTGGATGGTGGAAAAGCGTTCCTATTTCTTCATAGCTTTGCCAGCATCTATTGTTTCTTAACATGTTAATAATCACCATTCTGACTTGAATTAGAATCACACTGTGGTTTTAATTTGCATTTTTCAAATGATCCGTGATGATGAGCTTCTTTTTCATATATATGTTGGCTGCGTAAATGTCTTCTTTTGAGAAGTATCTGTTCATATCCTTTGCCCACTTTTTGATGAAGTTGTTTGTTTTATTTCTTGTAAATTTGTTTAAGCTCCTTGTAGATTCTGCATAGTAGACCTTTGTCAGATGGGTAGATTGCAAAAAATTTCTCCTATTCTGTAGGCTGCCTGTTCACTCTGTTCCTAGTTTATTTTGTTTTGTAGAAGCTCTTTAATTTAATTAGATCCCATTTGTCAGTTTTGGCTTTTGTTACAATTGCTTTTGGTGTTTTAGTCATGAAGTCTTTTGCCATGCCTATATCCTGAATGGTATTGCCTAGGTTTTCTTCTAGAGCTTTAATGATTTTCAGTTTTACATTTAATTCTTAATCCACCTTGAGCTAATTTTTGTATAAGATGCCAGAAGGGGTTCACTTTCAGTTTTCTTCATATGGCTAGCCAGTTTTCCAGCACCATTTATTAAATAGGGAATCTTTTCCCCATTGCTTGTCTTTTTTGTTGTTGTTGTTTTTGGTCAGGTTTATCAAAGATCAGGTGGTTGTAGATGTGTGGTCTTATTTTGGAGATTGGAGATTTCTGTTCTGTTCCATTGGTCTATATGTCTGTTTTGCTACCAGTATCATGCTGTTTTGGTTACTGTAGCCTTACAGTGTAGTTTGAAGTCAGGTAGCACGATGCCTACAGCTTTGTTCTTTTTGCTTAGGATTGTCTTGGCTATATGGGCTCTTTTTTGGTTCCATGTGAAATTTAAAGTAGATTTTTCTAATTCTGTGAAGAATATCAATGGTAGTTTGATGGGAATAGCATTTAATATATAAATTACTTTGGACAGTAATGAGCATGGAATGTTTTTCCATTTGTTTGTATCCTCTCTTATTTCCTCCAGCAGTGGTTCATAGTTCTCCTTGAAGAGATTCTTCACCTCCCTTGTAAGTTGTATTCCTAGCAATTATGAATGGGAGTTGATTCATGATTTGGCTCTTTGCTTGTCTATTGTAGGTATATTGGAATGCTTGTGATTTTTGAATATTGATATTGTACTCTTAGACATTGCTGAAGTTGCTTATCAGCTTAAGGCATTTTGAGGCTGAGAGGATAGGGTTTTCTAAATATAGAATCATGTCATTTTCAAACAGAGACAATTTTATTTCTTCTCTTCCTATTTGAATGTGCTTTATATCTTTCTCTTGCCTGATTGCCCGGGGCAGAACTTCCAATACTATGTTGAATAGGAGTGGTGAGAGACAGCATCCTTGTCTTGTGCCAGTTTTCAAAGAAAATACTTCCAGCTTTTGCCCATTCAGTATTATATTGTCTCCTGGTTTGTCATAAATAGCTTTATTACTTTGATATATGTTCCATCAATACCTAGATTATTGAGAGTTTTTAACATGAAGGGATGTTGAATTTTATCAGAGGCCTTTTCTGCATCTATTGAGATAATCATGTATTTTTTTTGTCATTGGTTCTGTTTATGTGCTGGATTATGTTTATTGATTTGTGTATGTTGAACCAGCCTTGAATCCTAGGGATGAAGCTGACTGGATTATGGTGATTTTTTGATGTGCTGCTGGATTCAGTTTGCTAGTACTTTATGAGGATTTTTACATCAGTGTTCATCAGGGATATTGGCCTGATGTTTTCTTTCTTTTTGTTGTGTCTCCACCAGGTTTTGGTATCAGGATGATGCTGCCCTCATAGGGAGGAGCCCCTCCTTTTCAATTGTTTGGAATACGTTTAGAAAGATGGTACCAACTTTTCTTTGTACTTCTGGTAGAATTTGGTTGTGAATTCCTCTGGTCCTGGACTTTTTTTTGGTTGTTAGGCTATTAATTACTACCTCAATTTCATAACTTGTTATTGGTCTATTCAGGGATTCAACTTATTCCTGGTTTAATCTTGGGAGGGTGTATGTGTGTAGTAATTTACCCATTTCTTCTAGATTTTCTAGTTTATTTGCCTAGAGGTGTTTATAGTGTTTTCTAGTTTATTTGCCTAGAGGTGTTTATAGTGTTTTCTGTATTTCTGTGGGGTCACTGGTTAGATCCCCATTATCATATTTTATTGTGTCTATTTGATTTTCCTCTCTTTTTTTTTATTAGTCTAGCTAGAAGTCTATTTTTTTTTTTTTTTCCAAAAAATCAGCTCCTAGATTCATTGGTTTTTTTTTTTTTTTTAAGGGTTCTTCAGGTCTCTATCTCCTTTAGTTCTACTCTGATCTTAGTGATTTCTTGTCTTCTGCTAACTTTTGAATTTGTTTGCTCTTGCTTCTCTAGTTCTTTTAATTGTGATGTTAGGGTGTTGATTTGAGCACTTTCCTGCTTTCTGATGTGGGCATTTAGTGATATAAATTTCTCTCTTAACACTGCTTTAGCTGCATCCCAGAGATTCAGGTATATTATCTCTTTGTTCTCATTGGTTTCAAAGAACTTCTTGATTTCTGCCTTAATTTTGTGATTTACCCAGGAGTTATTCAGGAGCAGGTTCTTCAATTTACATGTGGTTGTGTGATTTTGAGTGAGTTTTTTAATCCTGAGTTCTAATTTTATTACATTGTGGACTGAGAGACTGCTTATTATGATTTCCATTCGTTTGTATTTGCTGAGGGGTATTTTACTTCCAATGATGTGGTCAATGTTAGAATAAGTGCTATGTGGCACTGAGGAGAATGTATATTCTGCTATTTGGGTGCAGAGTTCTATAGATGCCTATTATGTCCACTTGCTGGGTGCTCCTTTATTGGGTGCATATATATTTAGGATAGTTAGCTCTTCTTGCATTGATCCCTTTACCATTATATAATGCCCTTCTATGTCTTTTTTTACTTTTATTGGTTTAAAGTCTGTTTTAACAGGCTAGGATTTCAACCCATATTTTTGTTTGTTTGTTTTTTATTTTTGCTTTCCATTTGCTTGGTAAATATTCCTCTATCCCTTTATTTTGAACCTATGTGTGTCTTTGCATGTGAGATGGGTATCCTGAATATAGCACACTGATATTTGTGTATGATTCACAAAGTTCTTGTGCTGTGTTTTTCAGCTCCTTCAGGTCATTTATGTTCTCTCTAAACTGGTTATTCTAGTTAGTACTTCCTGTAACCTTTTATCCAGGTTCTTCTTCTTTGTATTGAGTTATAACATGCTCCTTTAGCTCTGAGGAGTTTGTATTATCCATCTTCTGAAGCCTGCTTCTGTCAATTTGTCAATCTCATTCTCCATCCGGCTTTGTACCCTTGCTGGAGAGGTGCTGCAATCGTTTGGAGAAGAAGAGGCATCTGGCTTTTGGAATTTTCAGCATTTTTGTATTGGTTTTTCCTCATCTGTGTGGATTTATCTACCTTGGATCTTTGAGGCTGATGACCTTTGGATGGTGTTTATGTGGGGAGATATTTTTGGTTGATGTCATTGTTGTTGCTTTTTGTTTGTTAGTTTTTCTTCCAACAGGCCCCTCTTCTGCAGGCCTGCTGCAATTTTCTGGATGCCCATCCCAGACCCTGTTTGCCCGGGTATTACCAGTAAAGGCTGTAGAATAGCAAAGATTGTTGCCTGCTCCTTCCTTTGGAAGCTTCATCCCAAAGGGGAACCAGCCTGATGCCAGCCGGAGCTCTGCTGTATGAGGTGTCTGTCAACCCCTGTTGGGAGATCTCTCCTAGTCAGGAGGCATGGGGGTCAGGGACCCGCTTAAGAAGGCAGTCTGGGCTGGGTGCGGTGGCTCATGCCTGTAATCCCAGCAATTTGGGAGGCTGAGGTGGGTGGATCACAAAGTCAAGAGATTGAGACTATCCTGGCCAAAATGGTGAAACCCCATCTCTACTAAAATTACAAAAATTAGCTGGATGTGGTGGCGCAGGCCTGTAGTCCCTACTCGGGAGGCTGAGGCAGGAGAATCACTTTAACTCGGAAGGCGGAGGTTGCAGTGAGCCGAGATTGCACCACTATACTCCAACCCAGTGACAGACAGAGTGAGACTCTGTCTCAAAAAAAAAAAAAAAAAAAAGGCAGTCTGTCCCTTAGCAGTGCTAATGTGCTATGCTGGGAGAAACCCACTTGTCAGAGTCAGCTGCTCTCTTCAGAGCCAGCAGGCAGAAAAGATTAAGTCTGCTGAAGGTGTGACCCCAACTGCCCCTCCCCTAGCCAGGTGCTCTGTCCTAGGGAAATGAGAGGTTTATCTGTAAGCCCCTGACTGGAGCAGCTGGATTTCCTGCAGAGATACTCTCCACAGTGAGGAGGAATCTGAAAAAGCAGTCTGGCCACAGCTGCTTTGCTGCACAGCAACCTCCTAGTCTCCTTAGCACTGTCATGGGAAAAACACCCACTAAAGCCACAGGAATAGTGATCATCCCTCCCCAACCTAGCACCAAGCTCAGCAGTCCCAGATCAACTCCAGACTGCTGTGCTGGCAGTGAGAATTTCAAGCGAGCTTGCTGGGTTCCATGAGAGTGGGGCCTGCTGTGCGAGACTGCTTGGCTCCCTGACTTCAGCCCCCTTTCCAGAGGAGTGGACAGGTCTCCTGTATCACTGGAGTTTCAGGTGCAGCTAGAGTATAAAAAACTCCTGCAGCTCAATGCCTGCCCAAATGGCCACCCATTTTTGTGCTTGAAAACCAGGGCCCTGATGGCATCGGTTCACAGGGGAATCACCTGATCCATGGATTGCAAAAATCCACAGGAAACGCATAGTACTAGAAGCAGGGTAGCACGGTCCCTCACCTCGTCCCTTGGCTGGGGGAGAGAGGTCTCCCGGCTCTGTGCACTTCCTGGGTGAAGTGACTCCCCATCCTGTTTCTGCTCACTCTCTGTGGGTTGCACCTACTGCCTAACCAGTCCCAATGAGATAAACTAAGTACCTCAGTTGGAAGTGCAGAAATCACCAGTCTGCATTTTGTCTCACTGGGAGCTGCAGCCCAGAGCTGTTTTAATTTGGCCATCTTGTCAATTAATAATTTACTAGAAATTAAATCTCTACACTAGAGGAGAAGCAGCAAAAGAAGAAGGAAGGAAAGTCGATCATTAAATATAAATCTCTATTTCTTTTTGATTTATGTATATGTATTTTTTTCTTTGTGTTTTACTATGTTTTGAATGAAATGTAGTACTTGAGTCTGAGAAGACAAATAATTAGGTCAATTATTAGCCTGTAACTGAAATACTCACTTCTTGACTCTTAGGTCAATCTCCCTCCTCTACTCCACATTAATACCTATATTTTAAGTATTTATGAACTTCCTGTTGTAAATTATATTCTATAAGTTAGCCAAGAATATTGAATTACTGAAAACTAGGGACCACTGTTCCTAGGGGACGTATAGGGTTAGTTTCCTGTGAGCCTCTGGTTATATACTGTCTACTGGTCAATATTTGACCTTGTCTTATGTGTGTTTTGTTTAGAGATATATATTTTATTCATTAATAATGACCTCATGGCCACCAGCACTACAACTCGTGCCTGGCAAACCTCATCTAACACATGTATTCTCTTCATAGGCACACTACAGCCTTCTTGAACTTAGGAACACTAGACAGCACTTTTCCACTCTACCTTGGGCCCAATTTAAAAGGGAAATCATCAATAAGGAAGGCACAAAAGTTTTTAAAAATTAGCAAGAATGTAGGGCAACACCTTGTTCAGTCTGAAAACTTCACATCATATGACTCAAATTGTTCAAGCTGGGAACTCGCATATTACATGACTAATTTTTCCATGCTCTATACATGTACATGAATGACCTTGAAAGCACAAATACTGATTTTGGAGTTAGAAATAAATTTTAGCAAATAGGCAAAGTTTCAAAAATGGAATCTATGAATAATGAAGATTGATTTTACAGTATGTACATTTATATATGATTATACTTATATACAGATAAATTTAGAACATAAAATTGACCTTTGAGAATAATTATAAATATTGGATTAGGTCAAAGAAGGGGGAAAACAGATACCAGAGAAACAGATGTATTTTCTATGCAGCTTTGAGTGAAATAGAGTAAGCAGAGACAAACCACATCTGCGTCTGTTGATGAAGGAGCTGGATGTTTGAATAAGGAGCTGAATGTGATGGAAAGAGGTCACAGAACTCTGCTATGATGTGACCAACCCTGGCATGTATTAATCACAGCAGAGTTTTACTAAATATAGCTGTTGATTGTACACTGAAATTACTCCTTCAGTTCTGACAAACTACTATTTCATAAAGGCTACCCAAAGCTTTTACCTTCTTAACTATCCTAGCTATCATTTCTAAGATCAGGGTAAACAAGTAATTTTCAAAAGGACAAAGAGAATTTATAGGATAATTCAAAAACTGCATAGCAGTTTGGGAATGAACAGTCAGTGCAATTAGAATTTACTTCTTATGAAGATATTATATCTTCACATAGAAAATTGAGAATTAAAATTAAATAATTCTTAATTGAGACAAGACCAGGTAAATGCCAGAAAACTTTTGGACTTCACAGTGGCAGAAAAAAGCCCACTGTTAACAGTAGCCTTTAAGGATACAACCATGGGCATACTTCACTTAAAGCATTTCTTATAAAGTCAGTGGGTCTCATTTATCTTCCATAAAGTTAGTCGGGAGAGAGAATAGTGGCCATGCAAACAGACCAGGAACTCATGCAAAACTATTTTAAGAGAGCAGAATTTTGTGTCTGAGAACAGGAGACATGGAGGTGATCATTAGACCGACTAATTCCAAAGGATATAGTACTGAAGTTTGTTTCATGGAGTGACAACTTGAAAATGTTGAGGAGGTTTTTCCTGGAGAACTTCAAAGGCTCTTTGCTTCACTAATCTAATTCTTTGGTCGAGTCATTAATTTTGCCCATAAGAATAAGAGGTGTTTTAGCTCATAAGAAACTCCAGAGTCATGAAGCAGCAACTTAATGTGATTAAAACAAGCTCTTTCCATGATAGGCTCAGCTGAAGAATTTGGATAAATGCTAATTCTGTGATTTTCATATTTCAGTGATTTGGCTCTCTTATCAGTTCCCATTATGCTGACTTTTTTCATGAAAATGAAAAGAAAATGAGGGATTGCAGTTCAAGTTTCCTCTTAATGTGATGGCTGCCTTCTGTGAGAGTCATCAGGAAGTCAGCTCACTTGAATTTTCAAAATCAACTAGAATCCATAATTGCTGGTGTTGTCTGAGCCCCATACTCTTTTCAGGACCTGTGAATTCTCCTTGGCTTTTGCTCAGTCAGTGGGATTTTCTATGCTTCTTTTCTTCCTTCTCCAAATTCTACCAACAGACTGAATTTATGGATTGTCCACTTATTTCCCTTTGGCAAAAAAAAAAAAAAATTTGTTTCTAGATTGCTCTGAGTATGTAAGAAGACTAGGACCATCCCGATTTAACATAGAAAGATGAACTAGCATGAAACAGAGAGAAAAGAATTCTCATGAGTTTTAAGATATACGTTTCATAGAGATTTCAAGAGGATTGAAAAGCTAGAAGCGAACTACAGAACTATAGATGCTATGAAACTATATAGGCATATGCAGCCTTCTCAGAATGGGGTTAAATTCTTAGCAGAGCTGTCGTTCACTGTTACTTAATTCTAAAGGGGCAGAGTAACCATAGTTGTCATTGAAGCCTCTACAGTGCACTCTTAACAACAGTCTCCAGTTTCTAAAGAATAGGCAATACTCTTCAAAGGAATGAAAGGATTATGATGTTTAATTATATGTGTCAACCTAACCAGGTTAAAGGGTAATGAGATAGCTGGTAAAACATTATTTCTGAAAGTGTCTGTGAAGGTGTTTCTAGAAGAGATTATCGTTTGAATTAATAGATTTAGTAAAGAAGATCCCCTTGCCAATGTGGGTGTACATTATCTTCCTTTGAAGAACCACCTGAATAAAATAAAAGAGGAAGTGTAAGGAGGTCTTTAGATTTGGATTGAATTATATCACTGGCTTTTCTGAATCTTCAGCTTGCATGTGACATATGATGGCACTTCAGGTCTCCATAACTGCATAAAGCAATTATCATAATAAATCTCCTTATGTATATATATATCCTACTGATTCTCTTTCTCTGGAAAACTCAGACTAATACAAAAATGCTGTAGTTCTGATTGAAATAACTAAGAAAATAACCGTTTGGATAGACAAAATCCTTTTCTGTGTGTTTCTGTGTTAAGGTATTGCTATCACTTATTACTAACTATACTTGTTGATCCTAGGAAAGTTTTATGAACACAACAGCTATCTTTCTTAAACTGGGTGAATTGTCCCTGCATCTTCTCAGTGTGAATTCTTTATTTTTTGCAATTTTGTCTCTCCTTTTCTATGTCCTTTATGCTATTTGAAATTTAGATCTCCCTTTTTAAGAAGAAAGAAAAAGAAATAAAAATGTAGAGCAAGAAGAAGGAATGTAAGAAGAAGAAAAGATTAGAAGTAATTATTAGTTTGTTCAGGCAATTTTCTTGATATCGTCCATTGCAGCGTGGTTTGTTTAATCCTGGATGGCTATACCTTTTGTATTGTGGTGGCTTTAGAATAAGTCCAAAAATCTGATACTCTTTCCCTGAAGGAGTAGAGTCTAATTTTCCTCCCATAGAGTGAGAATCAGACATAATGATTAACTTCTAAGAAATAGAGTAGACATTATTGTGTGTCATTTCCTATACTGGATAATAAAAGGATCACAGCTTCCACTTTGCTGGTTCTCTTTTATCACTTGCTCTCGGGAAGCCAGTTGCTATGTCATTGAAAGACTCAAGTAGCCCTGTGGAAAGGCCCATATGATGAGGAACTGAGGCCTCCTGCCCACAGCCATGTGATTAGAAATGAATTCTACAGCCCTAGCCATCAGCTTAACTGAAACTTCATAAGACACCCTGAACCTAAACCACCCAGATAAACTCTTCCTAAATTTCTGACACATAAAAATTATGAGATAACAGTTTGTTATTTTAAGCCATAGTTATTGTGTAATTTGTTACATGATAATAGATTACTAATATACGTACACTCACAATTTATAGCATCTATCCTAAATTTGCCTACAACTTTACCTATTCTGTCCAGCTCCATAAATTCCAAAGTTCTGACTTCATAATTTGTCTTCATATGTTAATTTTACTGGTACAAAAGAAAGCCAAGCTTTTTTCTCCTCTGTAACTTAAAAACTTCCTCAACACTGCTGCCTCAGGCCTCCCAGGCTTAAGTGCAGACCACACAAACAATACAATTTGTTTTTTTAAATCTCATCTTCAAGAGAGAACCTGAGCAGATTCTAATTAAGATACTATTAAGACAAAGAAAAGTGTCAAATCAAGTAGATTTGAGTGAAGATTAGATTTATATTGAGAAGATCCAAGTAAATAATAAGAATCAGAATTATAATAGTTTTCGTTGAACATTCATTATGTGTCAGTATTGGTGATAAGCATTTTATATGCTTTATTTACCATAGTCTTCACTATAACTTTATGAGGGAAGATATTATTTTGTTTCATGTATGAGGATATTAAAATATAAAAGTAAATGATTGATCCAAGGACATAGGGTTTATATTAAGTAAAGCACAAATTCAAACTATCTTCCACCTCATTCTAGTCTAATTCTTGCCCTGGCTCTACAATTAACAACTGTCAGAGCCTTAAACAAATAATAAAAAGAGTATTATGAGCTGAATGTTTACATCTCTCCAAAAGTCATGTGTTGAAGCCCTAACTCCCAAGGTGAAGATATTAGGAGGCAGGGCCTCGGAAAGATAATTAGATTTTATGAGGACATGAGGGTGGACTCTCCATGATGGAATTAACACTCTTAGAAGAAGAGATACAACAGCTTCCTGTCATGGCCATGTGAGGTTATAGAAAGAAAGTGGCTGTCTGCATACTGGGAAGAGAGCCCTCACCAAGAACCAAATCTGCTGGCACCTTGATCTTGAACCTCCCAGTCTGGAGAACTGTGAAAAACAAACATTTGTTGTTTAACACACCCAGTCTGTGGTATTTAGTTATGACAACCCAAACAGACTAGGACAAAAAACAGTTATAATAATGAAACACATTAATAACTAATGTATCTCACATACCATTTAAGAGACTGTTACAAGAAAAACATGGGACTCTAATATTCTCCCCCACCCTCAAACTGGAAAGAAGTAGAAAGACCAGAGAATGACTTGGACAAGTCCAGCTTGATGAGTAGATGATTTTATTAGGACTTACATACTGGGCACACCTGGACAATGGTAAGATAGCTCTAAAGATCTGTGCTGCCTCCCATCTCTAAACTGCTTTAAAGCTAATTTTCTGGCCCTTTTCCAACTGTGTTCGAGCAATGAGACTGTTTATCTTAGTAGGTTCTCAAATACATGATCTTTCTCACATTGTCATGGCATCCTTGTTTTCTTGGCTCCATGTCTACAAAGCTATTTCATGTACTGTATATGAAACTTAGCATTCCTTTCAGTATAAAACAAATTCAAACCCAGTTGAGTGAAGCATTTGTAGGTATAATTCACTTTGGTGAAGTTTTGTTTCTTGGTTGGCTCATTTTTAAAGGAGGATAATGCCAAAATGAGATTAATAGTGAAGCAATGCAAACAATGCTAATATCCACATTAAACATCCTATTTGTAAAATGTTTTTGTGAAACACTAAGAAATTTCACTGTTTATATTATTTTTCTGTGGCTATTGTAACATTGTAACTATAAACTTTGTGGCTTAAGACAACAAACAACAGATATTTATTATCTTACATTTCTAGAGGCTGAAAATCCTAAACGAGTGTTATTAGGATAAAAATCAAAGTGTTGGCGGGGCCAAAATCTCCCCACAACTTCTAAGGGAAATTGATTCCCTGCCTCTCACAGCTTCTGGTGGCTTCTGGCATCCGTTGCTTGTGGTGGCATCACTCCAATCTCTGCCTATGTCATTACATCACTTTCTCTTCTTCCGTGTATGTTCAGTATCATTTTGCCCTTCTCCTATAAGGACATTTGTGATTACTTTAGAACATACCTAGAAAATCCAGGGCAATCTTCCTATGCTGAGATTCATGATCACATAGGCAGAGAACCCTGCCCTATTCTTCCGTCTTTTTACTTTTAATGTAGCATTTATAGATTCTAGGTGTTAAAACAATACATCTTTAAGTGGCTATTATTCAGCCCACTGTACTCTTTTCACCTACCTACTTCCAGCCCATTTCTACTTTGTTGTTTACTCTTCTTGCTCTGACCCCTCTTCTCTTTTTTTAGCAGCTTCTCTCAAGCACTATTTGAGGAGAGCTAAATCCTTTTCTTCCTATTACACAAAGCAAGTAAACTCTCCTCAGTCCTTAGGATCAAATGCTCATCTGTTGAGTATTCATGATAGTCAGTGGATAAAAACAAAACATTATAATACAAGAACAATAAATAAACAAAAACCTTTTATTTAACAGAACCATAATCCCTAGAATGTTGACATTTATTTTCCTTTTATTACAAGTAATTATATCTTCTATTATTTCATATTTCATTGCAATATAAAAATAATTTCAATATATTAATATTCTCATGCAAATTCTAAAACGAATGTGCTAGTTTCACTATTTTAAAGGTGATACAAATGGGCAAGATTGTATAGATGGAAAGAAGCAAAACTAGAATTCTAAAGCAGAGCTACTTCCAAGGCATTGTCTTATCACTATGCTTTACTGTCTCTTCAGGTTCAGTTTTCTAGTCTGTAAAAAGAGATAAAAGTATTGTTAACCAAATATTTAACCTCAGAGTTAAATAAAGTAATTTAAATAAGGTAAGGCAAAAGTACCTTGTCTATTATAAAGTGTTATGCTAAAGTGACCACTGTTATATCCATAACCATCACCAATGTCACCATCACTGCCCCCACCACAATCAACTACTCCACTGTCATCACCGTTACTGCTAACATCACCACCGCCATCACCATCTACTACTGTTATCACCATCAGCACTATCTCCATCATCATCACTGGTTGTGTCATCTGCCATCACCACTACTGCTGCCATTAGTACCATTAGGAATATTACTGCCATCATCACTACCACTACCACAGCTTCTAACTCCACCGTTTCTTAGAGGAATGCAGAAACTGGCTTATACCAGCTCATGAGATGGGATTGTTAACATCTCTTCCCAATTCAGCATTCACCGACATATTGGAGGCTCAAAAATAGGCCACGGTAGGGGTGTACACTTCTTGAAAAATGGGCAAATGCTACAAACCAGGGATCTTAATGCTCAAGCACACCAAGAATGTCCACAATCAACACTACTTAACTCACTACCATTACTGAAACCACCACCATCACTATTAGCACCTCTGTCACTACCACCTTCATCTTTACCACTATCACCACCCCAGTCCAGCTACTGCCAGTTGTCATTCTCAAGGTCATCAACTCATTATTATCATTATCATCTAAAATATTAATTTTTATTTAAATATTTTACTTAAATGAATCAGCATAGCATTGTGATTATTTAACTGGTTATGCATAAGAATATAATATAAATTTTAGCACTGGTACATGAGCCTATTGTGAAAGAGCATTGTAAAAAAACAGCAAGGAGGAAGTTGGAGAGGGAGGGAACAAGGGCCAAGCTCAGCATTCTTCCTGGCTGTGAAGTATGCTGTGAGTTTTTGCTGGATTTACTGAGCAGGCAAAGTCTGTCTAAACCAAATCCATTAAAACAATCCTGCTGGCACTCTATTACTTTGACATAAATTAAGCTACAGATTGCTTGAAAAACATCTATCCCTGGGCATAGGAGGAAGGTGCGGCTTGTGGCTGTGTGTAAGAAAACTCTCCCTTCACTGTGGCATTACAAAGGGCTAAAAAGTGAGTTTACTGTTGCTTAGGAAGCTACAAACAAAAATTTTTTAGTTTTCTCATGGAAAATAAAAAAGGAATAGAAATCAAATCATAAGATAAGTTAAGACTATTCATTAAGCACTTATGAACTCTACCTTTATAATACTGTATGATTGATATTATTCATATTTTACTAATACATGGACTGAAGCTAAGATAAAGTTACAGTAGATGGCAGGGTGGTGTTTTCTAGTTTCAAAGGCCATGCTTTCCACTTCTTCTTACTAACTCATGTATAGAAGAAAATATTTCATAAACCTCAATAGGTACCAAAACAAAGTTAGAGTTTTTGATGTTTACCTCTTTATATCATCAAAAAAAAAAAAAAAAAAAAAAACAACTCGTGGTCGTCATTTCTATCTGTATACTTTAGAAAGTGGAAATTCAGTGATATTGTTGCGTTTATAAAGCAAGTCAGCTAATATAAGCCAAAACTAGGCTTGAGATTCACAGTGCAAACTTATAAACATTTCCTTCTCTCCTTCTCCCACTACTCAACACTTTGGCAATGTGGGTTTATGTACATTTACTAGAAGTTGGGTCAGACTCTTTTGTAAGATGATTTGAAATGTTGTTTGCTCAATAGCAGCCTAAAAATTATATTTTTATGTTATAGGCTCTTTGGTTTGCTTTTTTTTGTTTCACTAAGTGCTTGCACTAATGTCAATCTGTGTTATGTGGGTGGCTCTCAGGTTGATCACAGAACAATATCATTCTTGAAGACTGTGCTTAATCAAATCAGTTTGAAATCTTGGGCTTTATTCATTATTGTGAACATTAAGATAAATTATTTAGTTGACCTTTTCAGGTTCTTTTTAGACAATGTCATTAATTGTTCTCATTATGTGGGTTTTTTCTAACCCTCTTTAAAAACCCTATATTGATTCTTATTACTGTTCCTTATGCTACTTGGAGCTAATGTCTCAGTAAAGAAAATTGTATATTTTCTCTATTTATACCTTCACCTAAAGCAAGATTTTTAAAAGAACTCATCTTTCCTTTAATCAGCTGTCACCTTTTGCATAATGCCAGTAGGAGAAATAAACTGTCAATAATCACATGGTGGGAGATAGTAGAATCAGTTTAATTCCAGACTAAGAAATTCCCAGCTGCTACTAATGTCCATGCAAGATGATGTTTTAGCAAGAATTTTTTTTTTCTTATATCCTTAGTATTTCTTCAATGTATTCCTTTTTTTCCACTTTCATTGCCACTGACTTCAAGAGACCTTTATTTCCTTCAAGGGAGTCCATGTTATTACTTAACACGGTCCTTATATGTGTTTGTATTCAGTCAGAATTATAGCATGAGCAAGCCAGAGGTTCAGTTTTGAGCCTTTTCTGCCTAAGAGTAGGAAATGGCAGTATGACTATAATAATGTGCAGGTGTTCCTTCCTTCTGTACCATTTACAGTTATTTAAATGTCAGCAGCTCTGACACACACACACAGTCCTTTGTGCTAAAGATAAAGAGGAGATAAGGGCTCACTCTTGCCATCACAGACAATCTGGAAGGTAATATAAATAGAAATTCATTAAAGCATAACCAGTACTAAAATCATTCAAATTAGTCCTTTTGTGATGACACAGGTCAACTGGGGACTAACTTACCTTGTTTGTCTGTTTATGGGGAATGTAGTGCATATAAGAGAGTTCAGGAGGCTGTTAATCCAAATGTTCAGATCCTTCGTGATCATTAAAGGATATTGTCATTAATTAGGTGGAAAGGGTAAGAGAGGGAGGAAAATTAATTCTGAAGCATTTTACATATGTGATATTATTTAATTTTCACATTGACCCTATTAATTATACATCAATTATTATAACTCTAAACAAAAAACTAAGCCTCAGAGAAGCTAAGTGCTATAACTTGCCCAAGGCCATCACTTTGTAAGTGGTCAAACAATGATATAGTTGATATCATTGGTTTGATTCTCAAGCCACTTTTTTTGCTGTACCAGTGGTTCTTAGTTTTTTTGGATTCCTGAACAAGTAAAGTTTCTAAAAATGTAGATTTATTGTAGGGTTTCTAGCCTCATATTTTAGAAAATAAACATGTTAAAAATCACCATTGTCTATTAGAAATCCCATTTAATAAAAATATTTTCTTTTAAATTAGCACAGACATGTATAGAAGAAGAACACAAGCCTTTCCAGAAAGGATAATTGACAACCTTTCTCTCATACACACTCAAGCACTACTTTATTCTAAAATTCATTTTCTTCAGACCTGAGAGAGCTATTTTGTCCATCAGTATTTGGGAACCATTGCAGTAGACTAGTGATACATACAAAATCAGAATAATTATTTTGTTAGGCGAGAGCCACCACTCAGAGGGTGTCAATGTGCTAGCCCAAATGGCTGACTCCCCAGGGGCCCTGTGTTCAGATGTCCACGGGACCCTGTGTTATTTACTGTTAAGCCAACTCTGTCTCTCTAACAAGTGTTTATTGTGTGCATAGCAGGGGAGTGGCAATCGTGAAGGAGGCGGTAAGCAGCCAGCCCTCTTTTTCTCCTCCTTAAGAATTGATGGTCAGAGTGAGAGGGAACAGAACTCCTACAATTAGGATTAGAAATGCCAGCTTTCCCCTATGGTTTATTGGGAGGAAGAAATAAAACTTGCCATGTGCCCCATGGAGCCTCTCAATATGTAGTCCTAATTCAAGTACTTACTGCCTGCTGTTCTCTGAATTTCCATTTAAAAATAATTATCAAAACCATATGGGTTAAAAGGAGTGGAGGGGAGTCTCAAAAGGGAAATATGTAAATTGCAATCACTTTGGCCTTTTGCGTTTGGTTGAGTATCCCCCAAACACAGAGCTTCCCTCTGTGCCTTTTGCAGCATGGTTTTCCATGTTGCTGCCCCAAGAGGGCCCAGGCCACCCCTTCCCTGCTCCCCCACTTGCTATCCCTCACTACAGCTCAGAGCAGTAGAATAGAGTGAACTTAGTTCTCTTGGTCCTAGTGGCTCTCCACTCACATTCCAACATCATTTTAAGTTCTTCTCCTCCAAGGGTAGTCTTTTCTACCTGCTTTCTCCACCTCTGGGGAAAATTACCTTTGATTCCTGTGTGTCTCCAATGTGTCCTATTCTAACCTCAGTCAGAAAATTTCTCTCACTTCCGAAGTCCACCTGGATGGCTGTTCCACTAGACTCATGCCATAAAAGTTAAATTTACATAATAAAAACAAAAGTAAACAAAAACATCCTGAATGGAAAGGCAGTGGTATTGAGCACTAACGAGATACTTGTTCCATAATGATACTAACATCTTCATCTTTGGGCATTGTGAAGGCACAGCTTTTGGTGTGACAAGCACTATTTTTGGAGAGTTTGAAGTAACACCAGCACTGTTTTATGTGTAGTAATGGTACTGTGCATTTTCAATACAAATTTCTGAAAGACTGGTTTTCACATGAAATTCTATCACAACTTAGCTTGTGGATAATTATTTTCTTACACATTGTCATAGACATAGATTATGCCCAACTCTGAGCTGTCCAATATAGTAGCCACTGGTGATATGTGGCCACATAAGATGTGGCTAGTCTGATTAATGTGTGTTGTAAGGGTAAAATATGTATTTGGATTTCAAATACATACTGGATTTCAAATACTTCATACAATGTAAGAATCTGTATTACAAATACTTAGTAAATGTAGAATATTTCATTAATATTTTTAGATTGATGATATGTTAAGTGATAATATTTAGGGTATATTGGGATACATACAAATTAATTTCACTGATTTATTTTTACTTTTCTTAACATGCCTACTAGAAAATTTTAAATTATATGTACTGCTCACATTTAAGACTCATGTATTACTTTTGGACAGGGTTGCCCTAGACAGACTATGTAAGTGGGCCAACTTATATGTCTACATAGTGAGTTGCCCTTGAACCTTGGGTACCAAGCACAGAGGGTGGTGGTACTTAAATTTCATTAACACATGTTTATTTAGAATGTGCCATGCACCAAACACTGTGCAGAGTGCTGGAAATGTTCCTGAGTACACAATGTAAAATCTAGTAAGAAAGACATATTAAATAAAGAATTATTTGAATACCTAATATGACCAATGTGGTGCTGGCACAGTGAGGTATAAAGAAGTATCTAAGCCAAAGCATGCAGCTTCAAAGATTTTTCAAAATAGCCAAATAAATTTTCGAATACAAAGTGAAGACATTTATTCCACAGCGTATTTTTTTCTCTCTTGCAATTTTTCTTTCTGAATATTTAAAAGTTTGTAAGTAACTACCTCTCTTTTAGAAAGAATACATTCTAAATATCTTACAAATCTTAGAGCTTCACTTTAATTACTGTGGGACCTTGGAATGCCAGCATGTTGTATTGCCAAGATCAGTTAGACTGGGTAGGCTGAATCCGCTACCCGAGGCTTGACTCTGTCATGAGCCAGCTGTGCCATCTTTGACAAGTGCTTTCTTTCTTTCAGCTTAATAGCCTGGTCTGTAGCATAAGAAGCCTGAGTTACTTCTGCAGCAGTTAGAATGCTTATTGTTGCAAATGGAAGAGTCAAATTTGATTAAATACTGGAGGTTATTTATGAGCTCAAGTATCCAGAAAGTGCAGAATCCCTCCACTGCCAAAATCATCAAGGCTTGATCCAAGGCTTAACAAAGGACTCCATCTCCCTATCTGCCTACCTTCCTACCTTTAAAGGCTAGGCAACCCTCACAAGGCTGCCAGCAGCCTTCCTTATGCACAACTGGTTTAAGAGTGACATTCCTTCAGCATTCTCACTGCAAATTCTTAGATTCTTCGTAATTAGAGCAGCTTAGATGGCAGGCCCATCCCTAAACCAAACCCTATGAGGAACGTGATACCCCAATTGGCATAGTTTAGTTCATATGTTTCACCTAAGGAGCCAGAGATAAATTCAGTTTCTCTGAAATCACATTGATCCCTAAACAGAAATTATAGCTGTTAAGAAAGGGAAGGGTAGAAGTGGTTGACATGAAGGCAACCCACAGATGATCTTGATCAAATTATTTAAATTCTATTTCACTGCATTATCTCATCTGCAAAATAACAAAGATAATATGATACTCAATGCACAAGATTACAGTGATAGAGAAACAAGAAGCAAATGTGAAAGTTCCTGGCACAGTGTGTAATTTACAGTAGGCATTTATATAAGCTTTGCAGGCACTCATTTATTCTCTGTGTCTGTGAGCCTGCAAGTCCCTTGTTTCACCATTTCTCACTATATTTGTCTCTAAAATATAAATATAAAAGCTTCTCTTTTGGATTATTCTGAGAACTCTAACGAGAATTCATGGGTAACAAATGTAAATTGTGTGAAACTTTTTATATATCAACACAATTGCACTTATTTCTCTCAGAAGCTAAATTGCATTGGTCTGGATATTTGTTTTAGTGTGACTTAATGTCTAAAGATATATTCGTTTCCCTACATTGACTAATTGCCATTTCTAGCGATGCATCCTGAGAAAAATGTTTTCACAATATTCAGTATTCACTGATTTCTCCTTCTGAACTTCCTTGTAAACAACTTATCAAGCCTTCCAAATTCAGACTGTCATTAATAGAGTAAAAACAGGGTAGTGATTTTTTTAAACTACTGATGTAAATACCAAACATAAACACACATGCCTTTCTCTGTATCTGCAAACATGAAGTATATACCCATGAAGCAGGGGAGCCGCAAACAAACTTTTCAAACACCGAACAGGGAGGGAAGTGGTAATTGTGTTTCGCCGGGAGCTGCAGCAGCGTAGATGCCTCAACAACCAAGCTCCCCGGCTAGAAAATCCTGTCCTCCTTTAAAGGCTCACAATCTTAGAAGGTACACGTGAGAGGGTCCTGATCAGTGAGGTAAGCGAGGGGTATGTGACTTAGGTGGGGGGTCTAATCGTGATTAAGCAAAAACTGTACCTTCTGGGAAAAATTCCTCCATATCATATCCGTGATCTGTAGAGAGCGTTGTGGTTAGCAGTAGGGGGTTTAATCCTTTAGATCTGATGGGCAGAACCAACTGGTCCCTCCTCTGGCTGACTTTTAACTTCTTCTTTAGAGATACAATGTAGAAGGCTAAAAATGAAACGGCCTTAGAAGCTAGGAAAGGGGGTCTCCCTCCTCACCCAAACATGTAATCCGAATTATAATTATTACAAACATCAAGAGAAAATACGTATTAGCTTTCCCCAAATTCTGTAAATGTGCTTCAGTTACATATATTACTGCCCAAGATGATTTTCTTTCAAAATAACTTTGAATTAGTCTCCATTGAGATGACCCAACATCTCCTTAATGCAATATGTGCAAAAGGAAACTCAATGTTTCCTCACCCTTACCTTATCTTTCTTTTGCATTACTTATTTTGAGTAATGAAGCCACCAGCTGCCCAGGTCTTAAGACCTCAGAGTTATCATTGACACTTTTTTTCTTATAATCCATATCTTGTACTAGCACCTTAACCCCTATAATGCAGATTACAAATCTATTTTCAGCTTCTCATCACAGCTCTACTTCCCTGGCAAGTTGTAAAATGAATTGATAAGTCAAGGTTTAACAGAATGCCTCAAAGTCTAATGGCTGTTTGCCAATATATCTCCACAACTGAATTCTGAAAACTGCCACATTCAGCTTTATATCCCAGCAGCTAGAACAGGTTTTAACACATAGTACATGCGCATTAAATATTGGTGGATCCAACAAAATTGAAGAGACATCTCATTTATCCAAGGTACCCTCATCTCTCTCCATTTGAAATCATACTGGATTTTGCTGTCAGACTAATTTTCTCAAAGCACAACTCTGTTCATGTTACTCCTTTAATAAACACAGTAATAGCTATCATTTGTTTAAAGCCTACGGTGTTTCAAGGTTATTCTTCTCAATAATCCCACAACAAACTGTCATTTCTCTTTTCACTGATAGCGAAATTGAGGCTCAGGGAGGTGAGGACACAGGTTAAGCTCACAGTTTTCTAGGTATGGGACTGTGTATTCTGATCTGACACCAGAGCCTGCAGTTTTCACTGTGCTACTTGCCTTTCTCTACTGAAACACTTCTGTAATGCCTCTCTAAAAAGACATGTTCTTTTAAGGCAGACACTGATTATCAAAGAGCTAAGTTGTGAGCAGCTAGTGAGGTCTTGTTATTCAGAATGAGATGGGTAGAGGAGCTGTAGGTAGACAGCTTCTCAGAGTTTGTTAGTGACACAGAATCTCAGGCTCCAACCCAGACCTACTGGTCCAGAATTTTCATGGGGGTAAGATCCCCAAGTGATTTGTAAATACATTGAAGGTTCAGACTCACATATCAAGAGAACACTGATCAATGGGCACTAGCATTGATTTACCAGAACAAGTCGTGTTAATTTAGCTCATTTTTTTTCATAGAGTTGTCAAAGACATTGTTCAAGGAGACAGTGAAGATTTTAGCAATGAATTGCATAAATATCTAGTAGCACATTCTAATAATTAAAGCCATTTTTATAAAAATGATTACTGTTTGTAATCACATATTTCAAGTATGTTTACTAACTAGGCTGGAAGTTTGAATGGGCAGGAAATCTCTGTGCTGTGTTCATTATTATTTTCCCAGTGCAATACACAGTACCCAGGATATGATAGGAATTCAATATAGGTATGCTGAATAAATTAATCAATTATAAGATTGGTTAATTGCAAACAAAATTTGCTCAAAATACGGGTGCTCCTGGTAAAAACATTTTAACTAATGAATGGGTATTCAAACCTGAGAAGAATTTTTAGTGTTCGGTTAGAGGACTCTTTTCTGCCCCATATTTATTCAATGATTTCATCAAAGACATTGTAATTATATTTCTTAAGTTCTTGAATTATACTAGCATGGGGGAAAAGTTTAGCATGTTGGAGGACAGAACAAAAACCCAATAAGGTATTTTAAAGATTGGAAACATGGCCTGAATCACTAAAATAGAGGACTTGTGACTTATGAAAATGAGTGAAAAGATGGCTTTGTGTGGTGAATATTACTCAAAAGTGTGATGTTACTACCCATAAAGATCATATAAGAAAAAGATGAAGTAAGAAACGTAGAGCATCCAAAGTGAAGGAGATTTCAGTTGCCTTATACCAAGGCTCAGTGAACTCCTCTGCAAAGGGCCAGCTAGTAAACACTCTTAGCTCTTTGGGCTCTAAGGTCTTCTCTGTCAGAACTACTCATGTCTGTGGTTGGAGTGGGAAAATGGTCATAGATAATACATAAACAAATGAGTGTGGCTGTGTTTCAATAAACTTTGCTTATAGACATTGAAATTGTAATTTTATATAAGGTTTATGTGACATGAAATATTATTCTTTCCTTGATTTTCTATTCAACTATTTTAAAAATCTAAAAATCATGTTTAGCTCATGATTCATACAAAAACAGGTGGCAGATCAAACTTACACATAGGTCAAAGTCTGGAAAACCCTTCTCTATTCTATTGTAGTCTGATTCCACCTAGTATTTAGTTCTGACACCTTACATTTAGATAGAGGTAGATATATTGTTAGGTCTTCACATGTAGAAATTACTATGTGGATACGACCAGAAGGCATGTTACATGAAGAAAAGCAAAAATAAAATGGAATGTCTAGTTTGGGAAATAAAGGAATATGAACCACATGGTTGTCACTTTTAAATATTTGAAAGTAATTAAAGAAACTATGAAATACATTTAAAGAAGCAGTGTATCACTGTGTCTTCCAGGATACAGTTTGGATTCAGAAAGGCCTAGATTCAAATTCTAGCTCTGCCATACAATGTGTATGGTATTTTGGACAATATACTGACTACATCTCTGTCCCATTCTCTTCATTTATAAAATAAAATTGTAATGCGTACTGTTTGAAATAGTCTTTGTTATGTAAAAAAAAAAACCAAAACTTGGTAGCTTAAAACATTACTTCATTATTTTTCTAAGTTCTGTGGATAAGCTGTGCAATTTTTCTGGTGCCTTTGCCTGGTCTAACTCATGTGGTGGCATTTGGTGGGAGTGTTAGCTGGGCTGGAACATCCAAGATGCGTTGATCCCTATGTCTGATAATCGGTGCTGGCTATAAGGTGAGGTGCCCTGCATTTTTTTCTACTTTGCCTCTTTTTTTTTTAATTGCATTTTAGGTTTTGGGGTACATGTGAAGAACATGCAAGATTGTTGCATAGGTACACATGTGGCAGTGTGATTTGCTGCCTTCCTCCCCTTCACCTATCAAACTCCACAGCTTCTGCACGGCAAAAGAAACAGTCATTAGAGTGAATCAGCAACCAACAGAATGGGAAAAAATTTTTGCAGTTTACCCATCTGACAAAGGGCTGATATCCAGAATTTACAAAGAACTAAAACAGATTTACAAGAAAAAAGCAAACAAGCCCATTCAAAAGTGGGCGAAGGATATGAATAGACACTTTACAAAAGAAGACATACATGAGGCCAACAAACATACGAAAAAATGCTCATCATCATTGGTCATTAGAGAAATGCAAATCAAAACTACATTGAGATACCATCGCATGCCAGTTAGAATGGTGATCATTAAAAAATCCGGAGACAACAGATGCTGGAGAGGATGTGGAGAAATAGGAACACTTTTACACTGTTGGTGGGAGTGTAAATTAGTTCAACCATTGTGGAAGACAGTGTGGCGATTCCTCAAGGAACTAGAAATAGAAATTCCATTTGACCCAGCAATCCCATTACTGGGTATATATCCAAAAGAGTAGAAATCGTTCTATTATAAGGACACATGCACACGTATGTTCATTGCAGCACTATTTACAATAACAAAGACTTGGAACCA
>CAUYQU010040796.1:0-22253 GCA_963574635.1 Cheracebus regulus
TTTCCCAGTTATTTTGTTACTATCTCAGTTTTCTTTTTGCCCTATTTGCCTTAAAAACAACTACTACTCACAAAGCACTGTCTGCCTTTTGATTTCCTCCTTTTCTACCTCTCTCCTTTCCTACTGCCCATAAAAAAAAAAAAAAAAAGTACATACCTTTTAATTCAAGACACAGATAAAAAACAGAAAGGAGAGAAACACAATCAGTGACTCGATGACAACACATATTTGCTTTAGAATTTACTATACAGGAAAAATCTTTGTAATTTTTTCTGGCAAAATAAATTGTATTTAATTAAAAATATGCTAGTAAATGCATGCACTTAGAGTGGCTGAATGATTACCATCTGAAAACAAAAGTACCATTTTGCAATAGTATATTACCTATCTGATGGAAGTTCAAAATTTTAGTAGCCTCAAAATATTATTTACACTGCGTAATTGGGTTTCTTTTTAGTTATAATACTCATATAAATTACGCTTTAACTTGCACATGCTGGATGTAGTATGGTAGGAAATGCTGGGTCAAAATGAAGCAGCTGTTTCTTTAATATCTCATTGGGCTAATGGGGTCGGGCCTGTCCTATGAAGCGTTGATTAAGAAAGGGACAACATAAATTGTGGTGCAGTTTCAACAAATCCGAGCCAATCTGCAATGCCCATGCTGAAAAGAAAACCATTATTTCACAAAATGCTTTTTAAAGAGTGAATTATTGGCCGGGCGCGGTGGCTCACGCCTGTAATCCCAGCACTATGGGAGGCCGAGGCGGGTGGATCACGAGGTCAAGAGACGGAGACCATCCCGGTCAACATGGTGAAACCCCATCTCTACTAAAGTTACAAAAGTTAGCTGGGCATGGTGGCACGCCCTGTAGTCCCAGCTACTCGGGAGGCTGAGGCAGGAGAATTGCTTGAACCCGGGAGGAGGAGGTTGCGGTGAGCCGAGATGGCACCTTTGCACTCCAGCCTGGGTAACAAGAGCAAAATTCCGTCTCAAAAAAAAAAAAAGAGCGAATTATTTTACCAAGTTGTATTAGCATTTTAAAACTTGTATTTGATACCAGACATACTTTGTGTGAAATCAAGGACTACTGCCTATTTAGGGAAGCATTTAATAATTTATTTTTCTTTCTTATTTTCATCAAGTGAATCCCTGTCAAACAATTTACCTTCAAAAGATATTGAGAATACGTGTTTAATTTTGGAAAGCTCTGATGTTAGTGGTTCTATGTAGATTGTGTGCATTTTCCTTGCATGATCTCTGTACTTAGAACTGCACGTGGACTGAACTATCACTTTTGCGTTTTTTGAAAGTTGTCACCAGCTTGAATAGCGGATCACTCTACAGAGCCCCACTACTAACCTCTGGGTCTTCCTCCAGTCCCTAGGTTTCTGTGAGGAGATACTGTATTTTGGTAAATATACAGCCTACCTACCAGTAAGGCAAAGTAACCTAGCAGAAATACAGTAATGTATGTTTACTAAATGACTACTTTGGAAGCACCCAATATTTATCCTACATATAGTGATTTTTAGAGAACAAGGGGTTCTGCCACAATTTTTATCATTGTCAGTGTGGACTCAAACTTGATTTAGATGAAGTATTCAAAAGGTTACATTTCCCCACGCTTACCCCCTTCAAACACATTTAAGCTTTCTCTAATTAAAAATGAAAGAAGAAAATGCTTTGATCCTCATCACATTTTTGTACTTTACTGATAAAGGTATTCAATATGTCAATTGTAGCTAGCAGCTTATTGAATAAAATCTATGAACAAAAAAAAATGCAAAACTACAGTTTCTTCCCTGGGATAGTCTTGGAGCTCTTTCAGAAGTTTCCAGTAGCACTAACTGTCTCCCAGATTTCAAGGATTAAAAAAAAAAAAAAAAAACTCACCCTAAAAATAAATGCCCACATGCACCCACCCTCGAACAAGCTCCTCCCTCATTGAGGAGCCTGCTGTTGTCAGGTTGTGTCATATCCCCTGTGGATTTATGGTCATGCAGTAGGAAAAGCAGGGATGTGTTTTCAGGTACCAATATAGGAAGAACCAGATGACTTTAGGGAATGATCCTCCAGGAATTACTTGGGGGAAAAGTATCTGGATTTACCCCTCAGTGTTCCCAGCCGTGGGATAGCATTGTTTGAAAACAGACAAAACAAACACCACCAACTTCCTGGGACTGAAATCCTTTGTATGTGTTGTTGTTTGCAGTGCATGCCAAGACATTCATGAGCACCAGAGCCAAGCTGGCGAGCTAATTAAATATATATGTATATGTGTTTAAAACAGCCTAATAAGGAGCGTTGGAAATCTTCAAGATGAGCGAATATCTTATAACTTCTTCCGCAGGTGCGAGGATAGCTACAAGCCATGGACTTTCTGTCCTGCTTCTTGTTTGTGGCTTTGTGAAGGGTGCTTTGCTTTAATCTAAAGTGCTGACTTTTTTCCAATATCACTTTCTCTTCTTAAAGCAAAGAGCAAATGGCCTGTAAAATCTACGGAGCGGACAGCAAAGTTGACCCTAAACTCCAAGCACCACCCTGCACCCACTGTACTCTAATTCACTACACAAGGAGCGCCTGCTTCGGAAGCATAAATGAAGAGGCTATCACACGCTTTGTTGATCATATTTTCTTTTGCAAAACACTGATCTTTTATTTTAAGAGAATTGGTGTGAAGTGATAGGACATTCTCTAATAGCAAGATCTATTTTTTTCCCTTTTCTTTCGGCGACTAAAGTCACTCACTGACTGCTCAAGGGTTGGCCTGAATGTCATCGGGATAGGGAATATTTACTATGGATACCACTGATTTCCTACTAAAGGACCCAATATCTTCAGGAAGCAAACAGAGATCAAAAGGCAACAGAACAGAAACTATCATCAAACAAATCCCCTTTTGGGGGCAAGAGCAAAACTATCAACACTGCAAGTCAAAAAGAAGGACATTGCTTTAAATAAGGAATGACACAAGAAAGAATTTTTTTTTATTTTTCACTTTTTTCTTGGATTTTTCTTCTTTTTCTTGATTACAGTTCTTATTCAATGGTGGCTAGTGCTGGTTATGGCCAATCTCCGTCAATCCTAGGAGGTTTATAGAAATACATTTTGAGTGTTCTATATTTCGATGTATTTTAATTCATTTTGCAATTCCTGTATATGCAAACCTGACAAATTCTGTAAATTGCTTATAGTATCTGTGCTATAACTTCAAAGTAGATGTACTGCGACCCTCATGCAAGCTGATTTTTATCATTATATATATAAATATATACTTAAGAATATCTATGTGTTGGGCCACTGACCAACTTTTTTTGACAAAGCATTTGTTTTTCGTTGATGATTCACATACTGCGTGGATTTTGTGACACATTGTTTCACTTCCACAGGTCTGACAGCTGCAGACGGCCTCTGTTGCCCTCTGCATCATCCTGGAAAGCGCACATTCAAAATTGTATCAGTCTGAATTAACTTTTTTATGTCTGTGCTAAGTTGGAATTTGCTATGTTCCTTTATACATGGTGTTTACTGAGGTTTGAGAGTCTCTTGACTCTGAAGAATGTACACTCGCTGGTTCTGACAGCCATTTCTCTGTTATTATCATTATTACTCTTGTCGAAAAGAAATGTTGCTTCTAGAAAGTTTGCCTTGGAGGTGAATGCGGGGAAGGTGAAGCATTCACCGTAATTCCCTAAATTCATGTTAGAGCATTTCTTGCTATGGCTAAAAATGCTGCTTCCTTTGACCTTTATGAATTTCCGTACCTTTGTCATTCTGTTCTTTGCTGCTAATTATATTTTAATGTCTCCTAATTAAAAATTAAAATTTGGTTGTTGGCTAAATACAATATGCAAAAGATGACTGCACGTCCTCTACTAAAGAAGATTAATGTGTTCCGTTTTCACTGGTTAAGTGAATTATAACTTTAAATATTCCATTCTTATTTTTGGCTTTATGATAATTCAGACTATTTTACTTTGAACCTGTTTTCTACTCTGGCGAAGAAAGATAGGCAGAACTATCAAAGTGTTCCACATACATTATGGAATAGATATAGCTTGAGAGATAAATGACCTAAGTTTTCCTTCCAGAGAGATTCTTCCATTTTCTCTCATTACAAAACCCGAAGATCAGCCACGTGGGGCCATCAGCTCCCAGCCTAAGGTCCTATAACCCGAAGCTTGAAGGCAATGAGTACCTCTGCTTTTCAAAGGTAAATGCATTCGTTTTCTTTGATTCAGTTATAAGCAAGTGTATATTTTCATAATATTCTTGACATTACCTGAGGAATAATATTTCATGCTAAATCTTTTATTGCCATTTTTCTCATTCATTTGGTTTATTATTTCACTTTAATGAGAAAAATATAATAAAGGTTTTGATTGCGCTATTTTATTAACCTAGAAATGTATTTTCTTTCAAAGCGTAATACTTAAAAATGCATAATGGTAAGATAAACATCATCTATTAAGTTTATCTGAGCCTTAAAGATTACATACATTAAAGCATAAGTAAGTATACTGTTTTAAATTCAGTCAAGTTGGGAAAAATCTTCACGTGATGTACTTTTACTCAAAATTTTGGTCATGAGATTGGCCATGTGTTTCTAAAGCGACACAGACTTGTACCTGTATCAGTGATGTTTACCATGCTCATAATCAAAGATGTACGCTCGTTCGGGATGAGCTCACTAGGATTATTCTCTCTGTGTCCAAAATAATGAAGATTTATCTGTCACTGTGCCACCAAGAGTCCAACTCACTGGCCACTTTGAGAAAGAACATGGTGCACGATTTGCCTCAAACTCAAGAAGTTAATATGGAACCTTAAAAATTGGAACAGAAACTAAAACAAATTAAGGAGCCTTTTCAGAGATTTTAACCTTACATTTTGCCTCTGGAACTATAACTTTGTAAATAAACATGACTATGAATATGAATAAAGATTTAAAAATAAGTTATAAAACATTCTCAACCTTGTTTCCAAGGTTATGTAATGTTTATCTTGAGAGAATCCAAAACTATTAAAATTGTTTACTTGAATTTAAGTTGAATGATTTTGTTCTTTCTTAAAGACCTAAAAATTGCTTGTAAATGAATACACATGAGGGTAAAATTTAAAAATATAAAAATTATTTAAAGCAGAAGCTGCTAATTGGAGTTTGTAAATAAGCTTAGTGGAGTTCATGAACCCACTGAAATTCTATGTATATTGCTGCATATCTGTTTTATGGAGATGGTCCTTCATACGGCCAATCAATTCATTGATTCTAAGTGATTTGATTATAATTTGCTGGACTAAAATAAGAATGTTTAGATGATCTTGAGCACCTAAGAAGACCTGATAATTATAATTTTGAACTGGTTTGCCTTAAAGTTCTTGAATATAATTTAAGAAGGTATACATGTGGGTGCATGTGGGGGCGGGACAAAGAAAACACATTTTTAAGTTCAGAAAAAAAAATGATCACAATTTGTTATAAACAGCATGGACTAATGATATCAGATGATGTTGGTTGAATTTTCAGGACTAGTAATGGAATTTTGCAATGGATACATAGATTCCATTCAAAGAAGTGGTTCTGTTATTTATCCTATATTTTTTTAAAGCAAAAATATTAAACATAACTTAGTTTGTATATGAAAAACTAATTGCAGGAGGTAAGTTAACCTAAGATAACATATAAAACTCTGATTATTGTATTTTGGAGTTAAGACTATGAAGCCAAAAAATATGTGTGCACATAATTTCAAATATAAGGCCCAGGTAATTTTATTTTCAAAACTACTCATTAATTAAGGGAGCACTCAGTGTTTTAGGAGTGTGAAGACTTCAGTGTTTCAGCAATGAGATAGATAACGCTATTCCATAGATCTAGGGAGAGACAGACAGTAAACATTCAAAAGCAAGAACATGTAAGGTATTGAGAAATTCTAAGAAAACCAATAGGATGATATATCGGAGTGTGACTAGGAGGTCAGAGGAGGCTGCTCTGAGGAGGTGACATTTATGCAAATCTGAATAATAGTAAGCCTGGCAAGAGATCTGGGAGCATAGCCTTCTAGGGAGAGGGAAGCACCTGTGCAAACCCCAGAGGTGAAGTCCATCTAGGCTTGCTCAAGGACGAGAAAGAGGACAAGAGCATTAAGTGTGGGGAGAGTGGCAAGAGGCAAGATTATCAGGCAAGGGCACCTCAGGCAAGTCCATGCCAAAGAAAGAGCACAGGGAAGGGCAGGAGTGTGTGAAAATTCCAACGTAAACGACTGTTCCGAAATCAGGATGGAAGCTCTCTCCCCAGCCTCACCTCTTCTGGTGCTTAATGAACTTGTTAGCAAGACTCCTAGGGGCGCAGCATTGAGTCTTCCACTCAGGCTGCCCTTTGTATTGATGCGACAGGGATTCAGGAGGCACAAGAGACTGTAATTTGACTTTCTAGTGCTAATTTACAACTGATCATTTTGAGGAGCAAAAGGAAAGAGTGAAAGATTAGGATGGCTTTGAGTGGAGGTGGCACTGAACTTGTTGCAATAACTACAAGTGCAATTTAAAATAAAAGCATGAGTATATAAATTGCAAGGACAGGTGGACAGAAAGAAGAGACTGATTCCTAGACAGATGCTGGCAAAGCAATGTAATTAAAAACTTAAGGAAGGGAAGGGAGCTACCACGTGTACACCACCCGTACACACACACACACACACACACACACACACACACACACACATTATCAGACATTCAAAAAATGAGATCTTAGACTCCACAATGCAACCCCAGAGGACCATGGATTACAGTGTTGTCAGGGGGAAAATATTGTGATAAAATCATTTCATACTGAGTTATGTTTTCATTGTTAAAGAAATAGACCATTTTGAGGTAGTTAAAGCTCAGAGAATAGCATGTATGTACTCTTCTTGAAATATACATTGGCTTTATGCTCCAGCTGAGATAGGAATCAAAGGTGAGGCTGAAAATAAATAGGCATAATATAAACTGGCCACCAGACTGTGTTAAATCTAAAGAATGGTTCAGTATTTTATTGCATCTCACTGTATGTGAAAAGAAACAAAACAATACTTACCCTTATTTTGCATATGCAGTGCATTATATTTTCTATTTTGTTTTGTTTCTTTTTTTGTTGATGCTCGACACAAAACATTAAATTGGTTTTGCAATCTACAATTTGAAATAAAAATCACAGATGTATTTATTCCTAGATAGAATACCAGTAGCAAACATAATTAAATGAGAAATATCACAGAAAACGATAACTTGAATTCTACATTCTTATTGTGTTACTAAAAGCCAGAAAGTCAGAAATGATTCGAAGAAGAAAAAGAATGTATTATTTGTCCCCTGCTAAAAGTGGTTGTGACTCTTGTTGGCATTGGGAGGTAGTGGGGCTGCTTTTCATGTCTGTGGTTTTTGTGTGTTGTTTTGGGTTATTATCTTTTTTTTCTGATTTATCATCTT
The DNA here is from genome assembly GCA_963574635.1 of Cheracebus regulus. Classification (NCBI taxonomy): domain Eukaryota; kingdom Metazoa; phylum Chordata; class Mammalia; order Primates; family Pitheciidae; genus Cheracebus; species Cheracebus regulus. The sequence goes on from CAUYQU010040796.1 coordinate 7,475, forward strand.
CTGAACCCCCTTCCTATTTTGAGTCATCCCCAACCACTGGTGACAACTCATGAGGTCTTCTAGAAGACATTTCCTTCTTCAAAGCTTGAGAAATGCATCAGAGAGTAGCATGGCAGCCCATGAGTCCATCCATGCTGTCCCCAGTACCCAGAGAGCGAGCAGAAGACTTTGCAGCTGTGCTGAGTAATCACTAGTCTACAGGTTTGAATGGTGCATGGCCCATGGGGTTTCTAGGGAGGAACGAGGAGGAAAACCATCTTGAAGACACTTGATTTGTATGACCTCATAAGAATGGTTCTCCAGTTCTTGGAAGCAGAGCTTTGGGCCACCACAATAAAGTCACACCCCCGATCCAAACCCACCAGCAGAGTTCGTAGACCTAGAGCACCATCACTGGAGAGTCCACTGACCCCAACGATAATATTCCCTGTGTACTGGGAGCATTATTCTCAGCCTCCCACAAAGAGATGCCCTTTGGAGAATAGCAGAGAAAAAGAAATACACCTCGCTGTGTTATCAGACAATGGCTCAGAACTAATACTACACCTTGGGGTCACTAGGGTGCCTTAATCAAAGATTTAAGGGGGCAAGTGATTAATACTTAGAGTCCTAAAGAACTATGTAACCACTATAATACATGTAACATTTCTGCAGCTTCTAATAATACAGTTGAAAGGTATACTTTAAAGATGGAAGAAAGTCGAAAGGTATTCCTTAAAGCTAGAAGAAAGCCTGTGTTTGTTCTCTGTTGTGTAAACGCTATAATGTTATGAAGGGCCCGGGAATTTCTCCTTTGTACAAAAATAGTCAGTAAAAAGCAATGTCTTGTCCCTGGAGGAAACGTGGATCTCCCTGTTTCTTTGGTGGTACCCAGGGCAGCGGAGTCCTCACTCTGGGCCATCGGAGGCTTGCTTCTGGGCTAAGCGCAGTGGTTGCTGCTGGTCCTCATGTGGTCTACTTAACTGAAGCAAATTAGTACAGTTCGTGGCTCCTGTCCTATAGTCCACAGTTTGGTAATTTTCTACCTTATTGCAGTTATAATTTTAAAAAGAGGTGCCTGGCTTGTTTTTTGTTGTTTTCTATTTGTTTTTGTTTTTTTTTTTTTACCTGGGAGGGATGGAAGTAACTTTACGTTATAATTTTGCCTCCAAGTTGCATTGACTTTCCAGATCTGAGCCACAATTTAGTCAGTCTGATCATCCTCTAGGATGTCCTATTGATAATATCTGGAGATCAGGAAGAAGCAGCACCTTAGAGGCCTATCTGTATTTATATACACACTCCACAGGATGGAAAAACTTTATAAAATACATGAAGCCATGGATGGCTCCAGAGATATCTTTAAACATTTGAGGAAGTAACAATTCCAGTCTTTTGCCAACTATTGCAGTCAGTAGAAAGACAAGGAATGCTCTCCAATACATTTTATAAGGCAAGCATTACCTTGCTAGAAGGTCTGACGATTACAGTGTGAGAGAAAATGCCATTACAGGTTAATTTAACTCATGGATGTAGTTGCAAAAATCATCCACAGAATAATGGCAAAACAAACCCAGCAATATATAATATATCACATGAAATATACATGGTTTATTCTAGGACTCCAAAGTTGGAAAAACCAACAATAAAATGCTCAACAGTCTTAGATTGGATTTCCCCAGAAACAGACACAAGACAAGAATTTGAGTTTAATCAATTTATTTAGGAATTTCAGGAACCACCAGTAGAAGAGGAGAAGATAAGATTAAAAAAAAAATTTAACAGAATGTGTTATCAAACTAGCTACCACTGCAAGCTAAAGGAGTTTAAGCCCGCAGAAGTTTCAGACAGCATGAAATACACATCTCAGGGTGATCCCCAGCCAAAGGAGAAACTGAAATATATAAATACCAGCTCCTGTCAGTCATTGGTTTTGGGTGCCAGCCCTGGTAGGGAAAAAAGAAAGTTGGGGGTTGATACCCAGGCACTTCAAGCCTGCCTTGTGCAGAGAGAGAACAGCCTTCTGCAGCTTCCAGGACAGTCTTCAGGAGGAGAACTGCAGATGGTGGCAGCTGGAGACTTGCTTGAACATACTGAAGTGCTCAGGCAGATATGGGCACAAAAGTTCCTACTACAGCAACCATTGACAGCATAAAAGAAAAAAGCATACATAAATCTCATTAGATGAATGAAAGGCATTTGATGAAGTTCAATATCCATTCATGATTAGAAAACCATGGGAATAGAAAAACATCCATCTTTACCCTGGTAAAGGTATTTGTAAAAAATTTTAGCAAACATTATTCTTAATTATGACACATGGGATATATTTTCTTTTATAATCAGAAATGAGGAACAAGACAATGCCCATTACTCCACATCTATCTCCCGTGCAAAACTGTTCTTAGAAGTATCTTACTCATCCAGAATTTGGAAGAACACAAATGATCATTAATAGTAGAATATATAAGCAAGTGGTATGTTCACAAAAAGGAAGACTGGGCAGTAAAGAAAATAAACATATTAGGGCTATTTACAGCATTCTGAATGAATAATCGATGGATAATTTGAAAAAAATCTAGCAAAATAAAATCTAAATGAGAAAAGAGTAAATGATAGTACGGCACCTAAATTTTAAGTAGGCAAAGATTCAACATCAAAAAATATAAAACTAAGGGGAAGAAACCAACATACATAATTGTCAAAAATCAGTATTTTCACATATTAATTTTTAAAATCTTATTTTGATAAACAGAAAAATAACTCAGTAATTTAAAATTTGAGAAAATCATAATTTTTCAAGAAAAAAATAGCCAATACATTAAAATCTTCAGCCTCGGTAAAAATAAAAGAAAGCAATAACACTAAGACCATGACAGATTAAATATTCATGTACCATCAATTCATAAATTGAAATTCTAATCCTAAAGTGAGGATATTTGGAGCTGAAGCCTTTGGGAAATAAATTAGGTCATAAGGGTGGAGTCTGTTAAATGGAATTATTGCTCTTATAAAAGAGAACCAGAGAGCTGCCTCTTTCTTTTTGACCGTGTGAGGACACAATGAGAAGACTACCGACTATGAACCTATGAACCAGAAGCAGACCCTCAGCAAATCTGCAAACTTCCCAGCCTGCAGAACTGTGGGAAGTCAGTGTTTGTTAAGTCACCCAGACTATGGTATTCTTATTTTCACAGCCTGAACAAACTAAAACAAAGAGTAATTAATGCTTTGTACATATAAAACTGAATTTGAGAAAAATTGATGCTCTTAAAGATTTTATTTCCAAACAAGAAATAAACTGTATAAATTATGTTCTCAACCTGAGGAGGTAACAATTACCATTTAAATGAACCACAGGATAAGAAGAAATAATAAAGAAAAAAATAATGAACTATGTAATGGAAAAACTTTAAAGAACAGATATGAGAAAGTTATTGGACAAATAATAGCAACATAAGTAAAAGTCTGGGTGATAAATTCAAGGAAAAAGTGGAAGAAAAACTTTTAAGACTTATAATAAGAGATGAAACATGAAAAACTACCCAAGAATATAAGTTACATGTCATGATACTCTACAGCATGTTCAGTGGCATGGAAAATTCAAAATGGCAGAGAGTAATCTCCACCTTCAGTTCAATGAAACTATTGCTTTCACCAGGTAGAGGCATGCTTCCTGGGAGAACTGAAGCTAGTAGAGCTTGATGAAGAAAGAAGACAAAAAAAAAATCTGTGAGTAAGAAATCTTGTGTAATAGTGGAGGAAACACTCCCACTTGGTCCTTGATTTCTAGACCCATGTATTCAAGCTTTGGAAAAGCCAGCATCCCCTATCAGAGGCTGATTCAAATCATATACTATTTTTAGGTCCCTGCTTCTTTTTTTCTGGATGTTGGTTCCATCTAGGGCATAACTAAGTCTTCCCGAGGCCAGGCCATTTGTTTCATCAGGTTAGCTGCTTCTGGGAGGCTAGGTGTAGCACAGTGAGTCCTCTGGGCATGAGTCCTTTGACACATGTCCTCTGTCCAGTAAGCACATTAATCAGAGCCAATGTTGGGACGATAGTGCTGACAAAAGCATGACCGTAGAGAGGAAAACCCACATGCAGAAAGCCTGTGTGTTCCCAAGCAAAGGGCCACTCCCTCCGTGATGGAGAGAATCCAACATCACCAACGGAACACCAGAGCGTCCTGGGAATGCTGCAAGGTGGGGGTCCCAGCGTTGGTTTCTATCAGCAAGTTGGTCACTTGATGGTTGCAGCAACTGAAGCAGCCCCTGTAGGGGAGCCCCAGGCATTGAGCCCATGTGAATATATTCATTTAAGATAAGATGAAATAAGGTAAGATAATACAAGATCTAACCTTGTAAGATAAGATGAAACAAGGTAAGATAATACAATTTAAAATACTTTTTAAAAAAACCTTATAAACTTGAAATTGAAAGATATTTTCTCAATAAAACAAATGAAATCTATTTAAAACTAATGAGAAACCACATTTTTAACATTTAAACACTACAAACACTTCTGTTAAGCTTAGGAACAACCAGAATCCCTGCTATTAATGTTTAATATTTAATACTGATCTAATAATCTAGCTAGCACAAAGGAGAAATAAGAAACAAAAACTGAAAAGGATATAATCATTACAACTGGAATGTAATATAATTATCCGCTGAAAAGCACAACAGGATAAACTGACTTTTTAGGGCTAGTAATTGATTCTAGTATGATAAAAGATAAACTACTAATATACAAAATAGCATTTTCCTCTAAGTTAGAAAAACATGATGGACCTGGAAATGTATTCACAATGAGAACACACACACATAAACTTAACAAGAATAGCGGTGTCAAGAAATATGCCATACCGAAATGAAGAAAACGAAACAAAGCAAAATACTGAGGGCACAAAGGAAGATTAATTATTGGAAAATTATGCACAGTTTCAGAATGAGTCTCTATAAAAATAACAGTCTTTCCCAAAGTCATGCATCTCCAAATATATCCTAGATAGTTTTTGTGGATTTTTTTTTCCTTTTTTGGAATTTTGCCAAATTACTTTAAACTTGATTTTCCAGAAGAAATGAAGGAAAATAGCCAAAGAAGATTTTTAAAGATAAATGAATTGAGAGTTAACCACCAAGATAATGAAAGTACAATAATTAAAAGACTGTGGTACAGGTCCAAAAATTGACAGGAAGATGAATGAAACACAACAAATGGTCCAGAAAGTGCTTGAGTGTATTTAAATAATAATATATTATAAAGGTGAGATGGACAGGAACTGGGAAAGTGGGGTATTCAATCAGTAATTATGATTTAATTGAAAAGGCAGCTGAATAGTCCCTATTCACCACAAACCCATGAACATTCTAAAGGATTAGACAATTACATGGAAAATCAAGACATTAGAAATTGGTGGGGGAAAAAAAACTTCTAAGCATGAAGCACTGGAAATAAGCAATTAAAAGGGAAAGTAATAAACTATGTCAAAACAAAATTTCTGTAAGTGAAATATTGAAAGACAGCAACTGGAAAAAAGGAAACACACAGGTAAGTGAATTATATCTTAATAGTAAGGAGATTATAAATAAGAAAAGACCTAATTAGTTGGAAAATGGGCAAAAGACACATACAGCTACCAGACAAAAGAAAAACCAATATTTAAAATAGGAAGAAAGGAATACAGAAGTGATATAGATAGAGGAAATTTAAATTATAAAAGAATACTTTATATAAATCTGTGCCAATACATTTGAAAATATAAATGTAGTGAGGATATAGACAGTAAGTGCTTTTTCCATCCACTCAATACTCTACAGACATTCATTGCCTATGTGATCTCTATTTGGTGTTATAAAGAAAATGTCTGAAGACAATCTGAATTTTATTTCAGGGTTGACCCAATTTTATTCTACAACCTTTCAGGGCTTTTAATTTTGTTCCCTAATGTTAAAAATTGTTGTGAAGATATTTTTCTCTCACTTGAATTATGTATTTAAACTTTATCTAAATATCAGCACTCTCCACCATTTTTATTGCTGTAACATGTGATGGTAGTTTTTTGGCGGGAAAAACTGCCTCCAGGAACTTATATACACATATAGCAAAACTATCAAGCACCTGCCTGAGAATGAACAATTCAGAGACATTTGCTGTAACCTGTTTTTGCTCAGGTTTCCCAAAGTGACTTGCTTAGCATCCAGCACAAAGCAGATGAAAATAAACGTTTCCTCCTGCAGTTTCTCTTGATGACAAGATCCCTTCATGGAAGGGTCCGGACTTCCATTTTGGTGTAATCTGCATGCAGTTTCTCTTCTGATATGGTGGGCAAATCCACAATGGGGAAGCATAATGCAAATTATAAAGGGATGGCTCAACCTACTGCAGCACGGAAGCAGGGCACGGGTGGAGGACTGACACTACCCAACTCCAAGATTCACGATAAAGCTATTAACAGACACATCAATCAACGGAGTGGAAAAGAGAACTCAGAAATAGAGCCACACGTTTATAGCCAATTGACCTCTGACAAAAGAGTAAAGGCAATTCTTCAGAGCAAGTATAGTCTTTTTACCCACGGCACTGGGATAGCCAGACACTCAACTGTCAAAAAAAAAAAAAAAAAAAAAAAGAATCGAGACCTAGACCTTACACCTTTCACAAAAAATAAGTCAAAGTGGATCTCAGTGTAAGACCTGTCAAACTATAAGTATAAAACTCTTAGAGGAAAACTTAGGGAAAATCACCCTGGATTTGGCAATTTGTTTTTAGATACAATACAAAAAACATAATCCTTGAAAGAAAAAAATTGATATGTTTAATTTTAACTTCATTAAAATTAAAAACTTCTGTGAAAGACACTATGGAGAGAAAGTAAAAACAAGCCACATTCACAGAGAAAATATTTTCAAAACACATATCTGATAAAAGAGTTGTATCCCAGATATACAAAAAAAAACTCTTAAAAATTACTCATTTTAAAAATGGGTAGAGCATCTGAACAGTCATCTTACCAGAGAAAATACGCCAATGGCAACAAAACCTGTGAAAGCATGCTCAGCATCATACATCACCGGGGAATTCCAAATTAAAACAGTGGCATCCACTACACAACTGTGAGAATATCTCAACTCAAAACACTGACACCACCAAATGCTGGTGAAGATGTGGAGAACAGGAATTTTCATTCAATGCAGGTAGGAATGCAAAACAGTACAACCTCTTGGGAAGGCAATTTGTCAGTTTCTTACAAAACTAACGTAATTGTCCCGTATGATCCAACAATTATTCACCTTAGATCATAGGGGACAAGTATGTTAGTTTTGCAAGAAACCCAAAAGAGTTGAAAATTTCATCCACACAAAACCCTGCACAAAGGTGTTTATACCAGCTTTATTCATAATTGCCCAGATTGTAAACAACCAAGGTGTCCTTCGGTAGGTGAATAGATAAACTGTGGTTTGCAAACAATCAAATATTACTCAGCACTAACAAGAAATGAGCTATCAAGTCATGAAAAGACATGGAAGAAACTTAAATGCGTATTACTAAGTGAAAGACACCAATCTAAAAAGGCCACATACTGCTGATACCAAACACAACATGCTGGCAAAAGCAAAACTGTGAAGACAATAAAAAGATCAGTTGTTGCCAAGAGTTGCGGGGAGGCTGGGGTGAGTAAGTGAAACAGTAGGGATTTTTGTGTAGTAAAACTACTGTGTAGGACACTATAACGGTGGACATATGACATTCTGGTTTGTCAATACCCACAGAAGGGACAACACCAAGTGTGAACCCTAATGTAAAGCATGGCCTTTAGCTGCTAATGGTGTGTCAATGTAGGTTCGTCAATTTGGTACGGGATGTTGGTAGTGGGGCAGCAGTGGCATGTGGAAAATCTCTGGATTTTCCACTCAGTTTTACTGGGAACCTAAAAATCAGTATATAAAAGGGATACTTGCACTCACATGCATATTGCAGCACTATTCAAAATTGTAAAGATAAGGAATCAACCTTTAGTGTCCATTGACCGAAAAGTGGACAAAGAAAATGTGGTCTGTATACACAAGAGAATAATATTCTGCCATAAAAAGAAGGAAATAATGGGATCTGCAGCAACATAAGGAACTTGAGGTCGTTATGTTAAGTGAAATAAGCTAGAAAGGCAAATATAGCATATTCTCAGATGTGGGCACTGAAAAAGAAAATCTCATGGAGATACAGAGATTAATGGATACCAGAGGATGGAAAGGGTGTGTGGGTGGGAGGAGAGGTGATGAAGAGAGGTTGATCAGTGTGTACAAACATACAGTTACATAAAGGATATGAGTTCTAACGTTACATAGCAAAATAGAATCACTATAGTTGGCAGGAATGTCTTGCATATTTCGAAGTAGCTAGAAGAGAGGACTTGAAATATTCCCAATGCATAGAAATGATAACTACTCAAGGTGCTGGCTGGACACCTCAAATATCCTGACTTGATCATTACACATTCTATGCATGTAACAAATACTCACATGTACCCCATATATATGGAAAATATTATGTATAAACTTTTTTAAAGCCTGTTAACTAAAAGAAATGTGGTATCGAGTCACAAAAAAGACATGGAGAACCTTAAATACATATTACTCAAGAAATAAGTCAGTCTCAAAAGGATGCTTACTACATTATTCCAACTATATGACATTCTGGAAAGCAAAACTATAGAGACTTAAAAGGATTGGTGGTTGCCAGGAATTCATGCGTACAGGGGAATTATGAAGAGGTGAAGCACAGGAGTTTTGGTGCAGTGGAACTGTTCTGTATGATACTGTAATAGTGAGTATATGGCATTGTACACTTTTTAGAACTACACGAGACAAAGTGTGAACCCTAATGTAAACTACAGACTTTAATTAATCATTATATATCAATATTAATTCATCAGTATTTACATATGTATGTCAGTGCACAACGATAATAACCGGAGAAAACAGCAGAGGAGAGGGAGGATGTGTTAGAGCTCTCTGTACTATCTGCTCAATTTTCTGTAAACCTAAAACTGCTCTAAAAAACAGAAGCCATTAATCTTTTTTTTAAAAGGTGACTGATGCTGTAAAATATGTCAACACACTTTACTGTGTTTCAAAGAAAATGCGAGACACTAACCACTCAGCATGATTGAGGTCAAGGACTCGGACAGGCTTGTAGCAACCACTTTGCTATTGTTTTTATGTCTTTAGTGTCAAATGCTAATGTCACTAAGTAATTATGAAGTCAATATCTTTAACGAAAAATCGAGGCAAACAATAATTATCTCTTCACACACCAAGTTGCAAATACACACTAAACCTGATGCTACTAAAAATGTTATGATTATGTTGATTATGCAAAGAAAATATAATGGAAGCAATGAGCCCTTAAAGTACATCTTACACTTTTTCTACATGATGCTAAATTAGGAATTTTTGCTACAATATTTCATTCTGCCTGCATGTCAGATTCAATGGTTTGAAAATGTGAATCACAGATCTATGGGTGGAAGCCAGTGGTACATTTCATAAGTCCCCCTAAAGTGTATCTGTAGCAGTAGTGTAGGCTCTTAGAGTTGAAATGGAGTAGAAATACAATACATGCATATAAAGAAAGAAAGAGGAAACAAGGGAAGATGGAGGCAAAAGAAAATAAATATAAAGGAAAGGATGAAAATTTCTGGATTGAGCTGCATGTGAAAAATGCCTAAATTCATTGCTTTAGCCTGAGAGAATTCTGAGTGTTCTTACTCTGCATACATCACCAGCCTTTGGGCATCCCACAGAATTTCAGGAATCAGAAAGATAGTCAAACCTTTTTATGTCTGACTTATATTTCAAATTTCTGAGAATTCAAAACCTGTTGGATGCACCACTGGTTGCCTTGAATCTAAGCTCATTTTCCCCTGAAGCTCATGCAGATTTTTCTTAAAGAATCTGTTTTATGAATGTGTTTGCTTCAGTGACAGTTATGGATAAGGCTGACATGCCTAAAATATTTTAATGTTCCTAGACAGGAGTGCATCAAATGTTTAATAAGAGCCTCACTTCATTTTTAAATTGGCAGCAACAGCACACATTCTCATATTCCCAGCATTAACACATACCCGTTCCCTTTATTATAGCAACAGCATAGTTGGAATGAACAGCACTGTCACATCATTTTAGATGTTTATTGTGGTGGAACTTTGCATTTTATTATCCACGGTTTCAGGTAGTGAATGAAAATGATTTATACAAGCTTCTAAAATTATACCTATCTGTAGAAACATGACTATGCTTTTAGATGACAATGATGCCTCTTTTTGTCACGTATTAATTCGATCACCTTGCTTCTTTCTCTTTTATCTTTTATGCTTTTTCAGGGAGGGAGAGGGTAAAAAAGAGACACTCATAAATTTGAGAAGAGTGGGTATGGGCATTGGGAAAGAAAAGATAAAATTGCAAAAAACTTGGCACTAGACAGGAGTAAAGACGGCCCCAGGAGACAATCGTAAAGCATTATAGGGAAGAATTCCATCGAAAATCTCTAAAATCAAATACTAATATATTGATAGGAAAACTAGAAGAGGCAAAGTTACTGATGTCACCATTAAACTCGGCAAAATTAGAATCCGAAATGAATGCTGATGCACTCTAATTTATCATAGGTCCTGTATTGTTTTCCCAAACTATACAGTAGAGAAAGTACATATTGAATAGTTTCATGAACTATTGCCACAGGGCATTAGACCATATATTCTTTATAATATCTACATATTTATTATAAACATCTAACAAATTAAGAAATATGTACACAATTATAATAATATGCGAACCACATAATGTAAATAGTTTCAAATTTTAGTCACTTCGCTTGTTAAATCCAGTTAGTAATCAATGAACCCATCCAGTGACTGCATAGTGTAATTTTGCTCAACAGTTTTCAATAGCTCCCTTTTGTAACATAAATTATGTAAACAGGTCATTAGAAGTCTCCATGGCCTGAACTCACCCTATGGTCTTGGCCCCATCCCATACCGATTCTTCCAAGATACTCTCTGATTCAACAAAAACCCTACTCACCGGCAGGACGCGGTGGCTCACACCTGTAATTCCAGCACTTTGGGAAGCCAAGGCGGGCAGATCACGAGGTCAAGAGATCGAGACCATCCTGGCCAACATGGTGAAACTCTGTCTCTACTAAAAATACAAAAAATTAGCCGGGCATGGCAGCGTGCGCCTGTAGTCCCAGCTACTCAGGAGGCTGAGGCAGGAGAATTGCTTGAACCCGGGAGGCGGAGGTTGCAGTGAGCTGAAGTCGTGCCACTGCACTCCAGCCTGGCACCTGGTGACAAAGTGAGACTCTGTCTCAAAAAAAAAAAAAAAAAAAAAAACACCTACTCACCACACCCCAAAGCTGTCATTAGTGACGCAACCCAGAAATACATGAAGCCTCGGGATGATGCATCTTGGCTATTTTTAAAGTGTCTCTTCACACACACAAAAGAACAAAAACTATTTATCCAATTCTTTTCAAGAAGTGACAGATACTATGAGAAAAGGTTGTAACGTCCAAAACAATAAGGTCTACATACTCTTCAATACAAAAAAACGTGGTAGGTCTTTCATCAGTTATATATGCAGGTAAGCGTTTCAAAAGAGGAAAGAATCACAAATGCAGTCATGCATCGCTTAGATGGAGATATATTCTGAGAAATGCATCTTCAGGCCATTTCATCACTGTATGAACATCATAGAATGTATGTAACTCAAACCTAGCTGGCACAACCCACTATACACCTAGGTTACATGGTATGGCCCATTGCTCCTAGGCAACAAACCTGCACAGCATGCGACTGTCCTGAATACTGTAGGCAGTTGTAACATAATCGTAGGTATTTTTGTATATAAAGATATCTAAACATAAAAAAGGTGCAATAAAAATATAGTATAAAAAATAACACATGGTACCACAACATAGGGCACTAACCACTTGAAGGCCTGGAAGTTGCTCTGGGCAAGTGAACAAGTGAGTGAGGAATGAATGGAAAGGGCTTGGACGTGACTGTGCACTGCTGTAGACTTTATGCACGCTGTATAATTAGGCTACATTCAATTTACAAAGAAATATTTTTTCAACAAAATACCTTTAGTTTACTAACTTTCTCATTACAAAATTTTTAACCTTTTTATAATAACACCTTAAAATACACATTATGTAGGTTTTATATATACGTATACAAATATTACATAACATTTTCTTTATATCCTTATTCTATAACCTTTTTCTATTTAAATTTTAATTTTTACTTCTTAAATTTTAATGTCTTACAAACACACTCATTAACCTAGGCCTGCACAGGGTCAGGATCATTAACATCACTGTCTTCCACCTTCATGTTTTGGACATTACAACCTTTTCCCATAGTATCTGCCATATTTTGTCCCACTGGAGGGTCTTCAGGGGCAATAACACCCAGAGGGCTGTCATTTCCTATGATAACAATGCTTTCTTCTAGAGACAGCTCCTGGAAGACCTGCCTGAGGCTGTTTTACAGCTAACTGTTTTTAATAAGTAGAAGTACACTCTATTCTAAAATAACAATACCCAGGTGTGGTGGCCCATGCCTGTAATCCCAGCAATTTGGGAGGCCGAGGTGGGCAGATCACCTGAGATCAGGAGTTAGAGACCAGCCTGGCCAACATGACGAAACCCTGTCTCTACTAAAAATACAAAAATTAGCTGGGTACAGGCTTGTAATCCCAGCTACTCGGGAGGCTGAGGCGGGAGAATTGCTTGAACCTGGGAAGCAGAGGTTGCAGTGAGCAGAGATCGCACCACTACACTCCAGCCTAGGCGACAAAGTGAGACTCCATCTCAAAAAAAATAAAATGACAGTAACAATAAAAAGTATAGTATACTAAATATATAAACCTGTAACATAATCGTTTATTACGATCAAGTATTAGGTACTGTACATCATTGTATTGCTAGACTTTCCTACGACCGGCGGGCAGCACAGTGGTTTGTTTACACCACGTCACCACAAATGGCTGAGGAATATGTGTGCTGCAACACTGGGAAGGCTAAGACGCTAGGAAATAGAGATTTTGCAGCTGCATTATAATATCAGGGACCACCGTCCTATTTTTGGGCCATCAATGACCAAAACCTGTGTGGGACGTAGCTGTAATCGTCATGAAAGCTACCTTTCCATGTCATTGCCAGCATTTCACCCCTCCCTGCCTTGCCACCTGTCCTCTTGGTTGGCCTGGTCCACCCTGCCTGACTTACCCACTCTGGGTTCATCACATTCATTATCAGAAGCTTCCAATTGCTTTAGGGGTTTGCAGTTAAGATGTTTCTGTAATTTGGTGTGTTTCATTTTAAGTGTCTCATTTACAAACACAGATTTCAAGGAATTTAAAAGATCTGGCCAAGCCGGTTACAGAAGACAGGAAAAGACAGGATTCGAAGATACTGTTTTGTAAGCCGGCGTCTTCCCTCTACTCCACACTCCTTTCCATAAAAATGATGCCTTTCACCAGAGAAGTGGCATGGCCATGATGAGCCACTTAACCTCCCTGAACCCCAATTTCCTCATCTGTCAGGGGGAATTATGAGTTCTGCTCTGCCTATCTCATATGACAGCTGCAAGAAGCAAATAAGATAATGTATGTGAAGAAGTTTCTGAAGTGCTAATAAAAAATTAGAAGTGTCATTTTATTATCTGCACATGAAAGACAGCTCACAAGCACTGGGATTAAAAATACCAGATTCAACCTCTTACTGTGTTGCCATGGCAAATAATGAAAGCTGTTTGGGCTTAATGTTTTTACAAACTACGAAACAACAATGTTAAACAAAATGATGGCACAGTCCGTACTAGGGATGAAACCAAGGTTTGTGTGAAATGGATGGTGACTCATGTCCTCCCACCTACCAATTAAAATAGCCTTCAAGACATGAGAAGTAGCAAACTTGCAAAAGATTCAGGGTTTTTAAGAATTCTTAGAAACGTTCTTCCTCAAAGTACAGTGCCTTTGGGTTTTGAGTAAGATTACCAATTGTGCTTCAATTAAACTGAAGTCTCATTAGAAAATTCCAAAATAAGGCCTAGGAAGACTGACGAAAATTCATTCCATTTTTTGAAGCTAAGATTGACAGTAAGTGTATTGCTAGAATTTGCAAGAGTTTTATATTAATTACAACATCGTGGAAGCTGGATTGAGAATCGTCCTTGTAAGGCCGGTTGCCTTGCTGGGAGCTCGGACGCACCACCCCCCCTCCCCCCCGCCCCTTTTTTTCCCTTCTACAAGCCCTGAGCAATCTCAGGCATGCTCCGAGCAAGTTCAGACATGCTCGGGCATGTTCCCTTCTCCCTTGCTTGCACAGCCTAGTCTTCTCTTAAAGAACCCAGTATGCAAACAAGGTACTGCAACCATAGCTTCTTAATAACCAATCGCAGCTAAGCCCTAACAACCAATAGCAGCTAAGCCTTAACAACCAGTAGCAGCCGAGTTTTAACAAGCCAAGTCCTAGGTCAAGGCTTGTAACTTACCCAATAGCAGTCTTGCTCTCCCACAACCAATCGAGCTGTTTCACTCCCTATAAAAACCCCTGTCTGTGAGGAGTCTGTGCGACTTCTCCGGTCCCTCCTGTCCGGACCACAGAACCTCACCCGGGAGCCTGAATAAATTTCCTTGCATTGGATTATTTTGGTGCTGGCCTCAGTTTCTTCATTTTATCCTCGGAAACAAACCTCGCAAGTACCATTTGAAACATTGGAACTATCAGT